>ML663043.1:272187-458127 GCA_007570785.1 Antilocapra americana
CCTTCCTCCTCCCTCCTCCCTCCCCCCTCCCCCCGGGAAATCTCGACACACCAGCCCCGAGCATCAATCCTGGGCTGGCGATTGATTAGACGTATGATAATTAACTTGTTTCAATGCCCTTCTCCAATATCATCCCACCCTTACCCTCATCCACAGAGTCCATGAGTCTATTCTATACATCTGCGTTCCTTTTGCTGTCTCACATATTGGGTTCTCGTTACCGTCTTTCTAAATTCCATATATATGTGTTAATATACTGTATTGTTGTTTTTGCTTCTGGCTTACTTCACTCTGGATAATGGGCTCCAGTTTCGTCAATCTGAGTAGAATTGCTTCAAATGAATTTTTTTTTAATGCTGAGTAATATTCCATTGTGTATATGTACCACAGCTTTCTTTTCTTTTCTATCTTGTCCCTGGAGTGCTAGAAGACCAGAGTCAGGAGGATGCACGCCAACTTACATTGGTGACTAGGTCTTCACCACTGCATTCTCAGTTACAACTCTTTTCCCAAACTATCTGATTACAGTATCTAATAAGTAAGCACAGCAAGACTAAGACTCAGCTCAATGACTCTAACAAGCTTTTCTCCACCATGATTTGCCTTCCTGAACCAGAAGTGAAGAGGTGGGTGGCCCGTGGCACTTAGGGTAGCACATCACAGTAAAGAGGCAGTCTGTACGCTACACAATGAACAACAACAATCCTTCAAAAACAAACCAAACTGGGTTCTACTATACATATGATTCTGCCACATTTTTCTTTCTACTCAATAATACAGCAAACTTCGGGAGATGGTGAGTGACAGGGGACTGGTGTGCTGCAGTCCACGGGATCACAAGGAGTCGGACACGACTTGGCAAATAACAACAACTGCTACGCAGAGCACTCTAAACTTCCTAAAACCCCACATCCAAAGCACTCAAACTATAAATTCAACCAGAGTCAAAGCAATGATATCAATCCCTTAATCAGGACAAATTGGATATCCTGAGTTAAATGGAGACAGAGTTCAACATTAGAGGGTATACAGACATTTGTTAAGGAAAAAGAAGTGTTTCAAACAATGTGGGTCAGAAATATGAGCAACCAGAATGGAAGCAAGAAGACATGAAAATAAATAGCAAGAAGATGTGAAAAACAGGAAGCCAAGAGTCCTCTAATATGACTGAAGCAAGACAGACAGAGGATCACCTGCCTGCATATAATACTGGATCATCTGAAAATTATACAGTTCAAATGTCATCCCATCATTACTCTTCGATCTCCTATTGTCTTTCTAACTAGGCAGCACTGACTTGGCCACCACTTCTTAGTATAACCCTGAGTGTCTATCTTGTTGGACAAGGGAAAAAATACTCATTTTCCTCAAAAACTAACATCACTAAGAGCTGTGGAATATAATTGAAAGTGAAGTAACCAAGTCTCTGGGAAAGGTATATACGTGGGGAACAAGACAAAGAGGAAACAGGGTACTACTATAAACGTTACGGCCTCCCTCCTGAGGTTCCCAACAAACAGCAGAGTAGGAGTATGTTGCATCAACCAAATAAACAAATCCATCCAACAAACGTTTACTGAGGCAAGTCCTACTGTGGAATCTTGGCATGTAAAACAAGGTTAACCTCAATGCACTCTCAATTTCTAGGCAGAGGTAATACACAGCAGATTTTGGTGTTATGACAGAGATACTAAACTAAGAATTAAAGAAACATAAACTTGGGAGGGGCAGAACTCTGACTTTAGTGGATGAAAAAAATAAGAGATGGAACCACAGAAAGCTTCATAGACTCCAAGACATCAGAGGTGTCAACATGCATCACCATCACAGGGCATTTATTAATATTAAAAGAGAAGAAAATGCACATTTCAGGCTTGTGGGTCAAAAAATGAGAAGAGCCTGAACAAAAGTAAGATGACATGAAGACATATCATGTGTTTGGGAAGCCAAGAGTACTTTAATGTGGCTGAATCAAGATAAAGAGAGGACAACAGCAATAGAAGAAGCTGGGAAAGTTAACATAGAGCCACAAAGAAAAGCGCCTTAGATCACACAGCAAGAAGCTGGGGCTTCTCTGAAAGCAACAGGGAGATATTGATGGCTTCTTAATAAATGGAAGGTGACAAGAATAGATCGATACCTGAAAAAGATAAATTTGGTGATGGTGTGAAGGCTCGATTATTGGGGAATGGAGACAGAGTAGTCAGGTTCAAAATGATTACAAAAGGGAGTCTTTGAAATCATTAGATCCACTGATTTTAAACCCTAACCCAACTTCCATGTACATAACACTATTTTACATACTTTAAAAAAGGAAGAAAAACCCCTGAATAAATTTTAAAACATTCTATAATTCAGACATTCTATTAATTCATGTCATTTTCCCAATTATTTCAAAGAAGAGAGGTTTTACTATGAATAGCTTTGTGGTAAACAGCATCTCCAGTTTTAAGCTTTTATATCAATGTCACTAAAACTACTTTCATACAATTATCTCATGGCATGTAGAGAGAAAAAAATCCTATTAAACATCATATTTGACCCAATAAAGTAATTGCCATAGGGTTTTCTTTTTTATCTTACCATTACAAGTTCTTCCTGTAATTCACTGCAACTTTTCTCATTATACTGGAGTCTCTTTGAAAGGTCTAGAATTACTTTCTTCTGTTCCTCAATTTCTTCATTTAGTTTCTTGTTTTTGGAGAAGTACTCTCTTTCTAATCTGAAAAGTTAAAGTGTCAGAGCAGGTTTTTCAAGCATGCTTTTATCAGGTCTTATTATACAACTTTAACACAAAGGGTAGATATACTATATATCATGGTTTCATGCCCAAAGGTTTTAAAGACCACTTCTCATTTTCGCAAATAAAAAGAATTGTACATTCTTAAATGAAGGACTCTAATGTAATAACACCCCCATTGATAACAGACATTTGTACCATACCCAAGGCTATAAGCAAAATGGATTTGGTTAGTGTTGATTCACCATTATTTATGATTAACAAACCCCACCCACCACAGTTGAATTAGCTCAGAGACTGCCTCAAAACAGAAAGTAAGCCCTATCAAACCATTTTCAAATTAAAGTGTAACTTGAGAAATGACACAAATGCTTTATTTCTGAGTGTCCATGCAAGTAGAACTGGTACTACTTGTGACATGAAAAACCCAAAAGCAAGGATAACTTTTAAAAATCATTCATGTTCACTGTGAAAACATAAATTTCTTTTCAAAGGATTTGCCTGCCTATTTACATTTTGCTCAAGCAAGCATTAAATTGTATTTACATTCTTTTTACATAAAACGACAAGCAGTTTGGAAGTATTTTAGTTCAAAATTTGCTGTGGTTCAAATTAAAGAGTTGCCACTATTTTTAATCTGACATCTTCCTGAAAAACGCAGTAGATCAGTTTCCTATAACTTTTAAGCTGTAATATGGAAGGCAAGGTGACTCAGTATAACCAAATCCATACTGTGCTCAGGCTATAATCAAATGAAGAGCTCATTTTTGAATGGCACATGATCTTACTCTGATCAGTCAACATTTCTTGCTCTAGGGTGGAACAGAGACAAGTCTAGTGCCAATCCTTTGGTATTTTCTTCCTTGAATCAAGAATATTCCACGACTGGGCATCCCCTGGTGACTCAGTGGTATATAATCCACCTGCCAAAGCAGGAGACTCAGGTTCAATCCCTGGTCTAGATTCCACACGCTGAGGAGCAACAAAGCCTGTGTCCCACAACTACTGAGCCTGTGCTCCAGAGCCCAGGAGCCCCAACTACTGAAGCCCCCATTCCCTAGAGCCTGTGCTCTGCAACAGGAGAAGCCACTGTAATGAGAAGCCCGTGCACCGCAACTAGAGCATTGCCCCCACGCACTGCAACTACAGAAATGAAGTTTTTTTATTAAAAAAAAAAAAGAAGAAGAAGAATATTCCATGGTAGAGTGGGTAGAATTTAAACACTTATAGAAGGATTAGATGAGACATATATATCAACTTCTCAGAAAGCAGAACAACAAAAATGGATCAAAGCAGAGAAAAGATAAGAATATCAATTCAGGAATCCCAACGTATAAATAACACAAGTTCCAGAAAAAAAAAGGTAAAGAAAATGAAAAGGGAAAAATCAGCAAACTAATAACACAAGAGAATTTCCCAAAAATGAATTATTTAAAACTCTAAAATTGAAAGAGCTCAGTGAGTGCCCAGCACGAAGGGAAAATAGTCCATGCCAGGCTCGTCATCGTGAAGTTTCAGAACACCGTGAACAAAGAGAAGATTCCACAGTGTCCATAAGTACAGAAATACACACTATTAGTATTATTTTATCATGTGTTATAATGTAATATCACTAAACCATTTCAAGACAGGCACCTATGTTTCCAGACTTGGTAGCCACTCCATGCAAGTTTCCAGAGAAAAGCAAGGGCCACAAACAAAAAATAGGGAATCAAATAACTTCAGACTTCTTGATAGAAGAACTGAATAAACAGCCAACTAAAGTATGGCAAAGGGTAAAGATCAAACACAGACATTTTCAGAATGCAAGTTTTAAAAGTTTTCCCCTGATTTGTAATTCCTCAAGAAACTACTTTACAAGGGAGTAAATCAGACAAGGGAGGTGGGCATGAGATTAGTAAACAAGAGATCCAATATCAAAGAGAAGTAAAGGGAATGCCAAGGATGATGGTGAAGAGGAGTCCTAAGGATGACTGTGACACAGAGCCTGTAAAACAATTTGTCCAGAAAGAAGGGAGTGGAGAGAAGAGTCCAACAGTGGCACATCTTAGAAGAAACGTATAATGATAGAATTTCTGAGGTGCAGAAACATGATGAGAGATTTTCAGCTCTGTTAGAGAATCTAAGAATAATTTACTGATTGGTGCGTACAAACTAATCCAACATAAAACGAGATATTAACTATTCATGCATTTGGTCATTCAGCAACTCTTTACTTTGCAGCTCTTGTGTGCCAAGCACTATTTTGGAGTTCAGGAAAAGCAGTGATCAAAACAAAGCTCCTCTCTACATAAGAAGACAGACAATAAACAACAACAACAAAATAAGAAAACGTTGTATAAAGGAAAAATAAATATGAGGGGGTCAGAAGATTGTATAAAAAATATCCCAAAATACAAGGACAGAAGACATAAGCACGCTATAGGTGGTAGAGGCGTACAATAGAGATAAATAAGGAGAGGCGAGCACATAACATCTAGAGACAGAAGTTAAAAAAATGGCACAAAATGCATATTATTCAGCAATACAAAATTAAACACCAGAAAAAGCCTGTAAGAATTCAAAGTGGTTGCTTCAAAGAAGAAACCAGTCACAGAGAGCAGCGGGGTAACAAGACGTGGCTTTTCATGAGCTTAACAGCACTATTTTACTTTTTAGATTATGTACAAGTGTTAATTGGTGGGGGGAGTATGATGAAAATTCAAGGAACCCCCAGTCTCTTTGAATCCAATAGAGAAGAGTCAGGATTTGACAGATGGAAGATTTTGGCAAGAAAGGAAAGGGAGAAGGAAACTTGTAGTAAAGATGCCTTCTTTCCCCCCCCAAAAAAAAGCCTTCTCTGCTACTGGATTCCTATTCTTTTCCTTCAGAGCTCAGTTAAGAATTTGACAACTGTACAGCTGTTTTAAGAAACAGCCATCTTCAGGCCATTTTTCAGCAAGAATATGAAAAATAATATTAGCACCACGGGTTATAATACTTTTGCTCTTTTTACACTTTTGGTTGGTATATTTAGAAAATGAAGAAGTCCCTAAATATTGAATGGAATAAAATAAATAAATTTAGATTCAGTCTGATCAGTATCTTATCTTTGACTAGTGTTATTTTAAACTGAATTTAAACTAGATTTAACAATTATGAGGATCTTCTCCCTACCATTACCCAACAATCAGTTACCACAGTAAATGAAAATCTGATATTTGAAAGAGCTAAAATAAAAATATTATTGAAAGGTTTTCATTTTATACTGCAAGTTTTTAATAGAAAAATATTTACAATTAAGAAAATTTATTAGAGAAATATAGAGTATATATAGTCTATCTAAAATTATATATTATATATTTGCTAATATAGCCTGTTATTGTTCAAATTCATAGCTGAGTTCTTTGAAAGGTATCTTTAATACGTAATAATTTTATTTGTTATATTATTACATGTAATATTCAATATATAATAATATGCTAAAATATATACACAAATTCCATCTAATACATATGTATGTGTGCGTGCTTGCTCATTCAGTTGTGTCAGACTCTTTGCAATCTGCCAGGTTCCTCTGTCCATGAGATTCTCCAGGCAAGAATACTAGAGTGGGTAGCCATGCCCTCCTCCAGGGATACATATGTATATTCCACCTATATATGTATAAATACATATTACATCCAAAATAGTTTCACGCAGGAATATTCACTATTATGAAACTGTTGACCAAAATTAAAACTCTGAATAACATACAGTTTTTCCCTCCTGCCTTTTAATGAGATTCCCACTCAGACCTACCTGGGAGAAAACAGAAGTATAAAAACCTTAGCCACCTACAAGGGTCAGACAGCATTTCCTCTAAAACCTCTTATCACCAATTGCTAAATCAGTTCTACCCAAAAGGTAAAACAATCTCCTACTCCAGCACTCACTGCTCTCAAAATTGTACATTAAAGGTATTATTTGTAAAGATATTATTGTAAAGGTATTATTTACCCTAAAGACCTAAAATATTAATTCTCACTTTGAAATACATTATCCAAAACATAGAACTACTTTGAAAGATTAATTCTTGAGAATTGGTTACTTTAAAAGATTTTAAAGATTCCTGAAGAAAATTCAAGAATACAAGTAGTCATGTATGGATGTGAGAGTTGGACCATAAAGCAAGCTGAGTACCGAAGAACTGATGCTTTTGAACTGTGCTGTTGCAGAAGACTCTTGAGAGTCCCTTGGACTGCAAGGAGATCCAACCAGTCCATCCTACAGGAAATCAATCCTGACTATTCATTGGAAGGACTGATGCTGAAGCTGAAACTCCAATACTTTAGCCACCTGATGCGAAGAACTGACTCATTGGAAAAGACCCTGATGCTGAGAAAGATTGAAGGCAGAAGGAGAAGGGGATGACAGAGGATGAGATAGTTGGATGGCATCACCAACTCAATGGACATGAGCTTGAGAAAGCTTTGGGTGCTGGTGATGGACAGGGAAGCCTGCTATGCTGCAATCCATGGGGTCGCAAAGAGTCACACACGACTGAGCAACTGAACTGAACAAGTTAAAAATTAAATAACTTACCTGATCATCCCTCATGTAATCTCATTCCTTCTCAAACCACAGATAAATAGAAAGGAAGTGGCTGTCATATCATACACAATGAAACAGAAGACAGGATGGAGGAAGAGAAGTCATAGGAACTACCGATAAGCAGTGGGCTTTAATTACTACTTACTGTTTTCTCTTTATTTATTATTATTAACTTATATTACAGCACAGTTATATAGGGATGAAGAACAGACAAGGGACATTATGTTAAAGCATTGAGGATTGTTAGTTTAGTTAGCTTAGCTGGAATACATAACTAGTATTTAGAACTGTTTCTGCTTATTGAAACTCAAAACTTGAGTAAAATTGTTCAAGTACTGAAACACAGGTAGTAAACAAACTCAAGGAAAAAATTTGCTCTGGGGTCTAATTTTATTAATTTATTTATTTTTAAAAATTTTTCTTTATATTATTGTGTTGGTTTTGCCATACATTGACATGAATCTGCCATGGGTATACATATGTTCCCCTTCCAGAACCCCCCTCCCACCTCCTTCCTGATTCCCTCTCTCTGGGTCATCCCAGTGCACCAGCCCTGAGCATCAGACCTGGGCTGGCAATTGATTTCACTTATGATAATTAACATGTTTCAATGCCGTTCTCCCATATCATCCCACCCTTGCCCTCTCCCATAGAGTCCAAAAGACTGTTCTATACATCTGCATTTCTTTTTGGGGTCTAATTTTAAAAGTACATAGATTAAAATCTTAGCACTTAAAAGTAAGTGGGCATCTTAAAATTCTTCTAATCCAACATTTGTAGGATTCAAATCTTCAGTATATGTGATAAAGAATCATCTACCCACTGTTTCGAACTTTCCAAGGCAGAGAGCTTACTAGTTCCCCCAAAGAAGCCCATTATTTTATTGTGGGAAAGCTTTGATTGTTGGGAGTACAGAATAACTTCTTACAGTTTCACTAGTAGGTCATAATCATTACCTCAAAGCAACAGTAAAGAAGCCTATGCTATATACTACATAAAGGCCCTTCAAACATATTTAAATGTGCAGATTCAAGATATGGTTCAAAGGAAATAAAAGGGGGTACATGTCCTTAGAATAACATTCACAGAATGTCATTTAAATCATTCTAGAGGAAGCAAGAAAACTTAGTCAAGAATTACTCATTCAATGTACTATAAACATTACTAATAAAGGTAATCACAGAGTTTTAAATTTTTTCAAACTTCAGCCTTTCAAGTGCCATCTTTATCATTTCTGCCATACAACTCTAAATAACTTTTTTTTAAATTAACTCACATTATAAGTTAAATGAAGTATTTTAAAAAGAAACTTTATATTACATCTGTAAATGGAAAACCATTATCTGCCATAAATAGAAATGAACATTAAAAATAAAAACATAACTATTGTATTGACCTATTATCATGCTATACACCAATGGTGGTACATATTTCTCTCTCTGAGAGGAAATGGCTTAAAACATGTACTATTATTTTTGGAAACATGTTAAGCCACTATAAACTTCTTAAAGCATTTCACAGGACTTTTCAGATTAAAGACTTCTGAACTGAAAAAGCTTAAAATCAATAGGAGTCAGAAAGATCCTGACCCTCCCACTAATAGCTATGTGTCCTTACCCTCTTTAGGCTCAATTTTCACATCTGTAAAACAGGGATTAAAAATTGTAGCTACCTCATAGGGCACTAAATAATAAACAAAGCCATGCAATGCTAGGTATGAAGTGAGCCACATACACGCTAGCCCCGGTAGCAGTATTACTCCTACTATTATTTTTACAGCTTGAGAAAATCTCAGACATTACCCGTTTACCACATAGCTCAGTTAGGAGACCTAAAAGTCAAGGCCTTAAAGATCCTGTATTACATCAGCAAACACAATATAAAAATACATTAACATATTTACTTCTTAGTAAGAAAATATTTCTGCATTTCTGAGACTACTTGGAATTGCCATACTACTTCAAACCCAACAGAGCACTTCTATATTTACCTACTACTATGCATTCATACCCATGTAGATTTCATAAACTCTTAATATTAATTTAGGGAGTTTCACAGTCTAACACTTACACGTTTAGTTTTGTAAAGCTCTCCTGTGCATTATGCTTTTCTCGCTCATATGCACTTTCAACTTCTTTGAATTCATTCTTGATCATTTCCAAATCAGCAACAGCTTCCGCTTGGCTGGCCTTCTCTACCTGCAAAGCTCCTTCAAGGTCTCGAATCCGTAACTACCAGATGACAGAAAAGTAATTGAAGCAAGCAAGGAAACACTTGTACCAATCTCAACTTGAGTAGAATACTTTATCAAACAGCTGATTATCATTCATCCAAACAAGTCTTTCTTTCTGGTTTTGGTTTAAAACAAGGAAAATAAACAAGAGGCAGTTTATTCCCTTTCTCAACATGTGTAGTGGTAAAGAAAAAGAGTGGAAGAATACAGATTTAACTGTGCTATGAAAAAGGACAGGCAGATATAATCTAACCCGTCCCATCAAAGTGCCTAATTTTGATCTAGTAGCTCATTTGGACATTCCTTTATAAACATAATAAATTAAGTGGTTTTTGAAAACTGGAGGGAAATATGCTTCCCCTCTTTTGAGAAATACTATTATATGAACATCTTTATAAGCCTAGCAAAGCTAATAGATCTTTTTATTCTTGGAGATTTCTTACTGTAGAAAAGTAAAATTTTATTATCAAACAACACTATTTGACTAAAATATTTATGGGGGTAATAATATGATATCTTGGATTTGCTTCAAAATAATCTTGGAGTGGGAGAGGGTTAATAGCCAAAACACAATTGGCCTGTGAGTTTAGTCCTGAAGCTGAGTGATGGTTACACAGGGAGTTCATTCTACTCTTCTCTCTACTTTTGCATGTACTTGAAATTTTACACAATAATCTAGATTTCCTGCCAACAGTAGAATAGATAAAATGCACACCCATAAAAGAGCTGTAAAAAGGCAACAAAACAACCTCTGAAAAGTTCTCTAGGTGGTTCTCTATGTAGTGTTAACATATTCTGGGAAGAGCAAAGTCCAGATCATTGTATGTAGCATGCCGTATTTGGGGGGAAAAAAACAAGGAAAGATAGCAGGAAAGCGAGGAAAACAACAGGAGGGACAGAATGGAGGAAAGAGTTTGTGACCATGTAATTTTGTTTTGATTTTTGAACTACACGGATATTTTATCTTTTCAGGAAATTAAGTTCAGAATAAAAAAAAAATTGTTTGCTAAAGCTCAAAAAAGGAGAAGGGTAGGAAAAAAATGCTTTACACTAGACAGAAAATGTGCTTTAGAACCACAAGACTCAGGTTTGAGTCACAGCTCTACAAATAACCTTAAGTGCCCTTTGGCACGTTAGACTCCAAACGCCTGAGGGTCCTCATCTGAAACAGTAAATAACAACAGAAAGAATATAGAGACTCTGCAGCGTGGCTACAAAGATGTAATGGGACAATATCTATGTAATATTAATATGCATTTAACATTAAATATAAATACATAATAATTATTTACTAAGTGTTTAGATAAATATTTATTAGGTACTTAATATGTGCCAGGCAATGAGCCAATGCTCGTATATAATACAAATACCACGTACACAATTATACATGATACAATCATCATGAAAGTACACAGTCTCAGCTCTTGTTAGGAGAGGCCAGAGTAGCACAACGTGGCAAGCGCCTCCTGTCACAGTAACAGGCCCGAAGGGAACTCTGCAGCACACAAGCCTCCCAGGAAAGGCAAGAGACAACCTGAGTTAGGAAAACTCTACTCACCAAGAAACGAAGCCTAGGAAATGCTTCATAAACAAATCCACACAAATAATAATCACCTGAATTATTTCTAATTATCCAAAAATACTTAAATTGAAATACTTGTTCTCTCACACTAAACTAAGGTAGTAGACTAGATACGGCTTTGTACATTTTCAAATTTGATCTTTCACACTTTATTTTTCTTTGTTGTCATGTCTAAATCTATAGATGAATATACACAAAAAGACCTTAATGACCCAGTAACCACGATGATGAGATCACTCACCTAGAGTCAGTTATGCTGCGGTGCTAAGTCAAGTGGGCCTTAGGAAGCATCACTCTGAACAAAACTAGTGAAGGTGATAAAATTCCAGCTGAGCTATTTCAAATCCTAAGAGAGAATGCTGTGAAAATGCTGCACTCGATATGTGAGCAAATTTGGAAAATTCAGCAGTGGCACAGGACTGCAAAAGGTCAGTTTTCATTCCAATCCCAAAGAAAGGCAATGCCAGAGAATGCTCAGACTACCTCACAATTGTACTCATCTCACACGCTAGCAAAGTAATGCTCAAAATTCTCCAAGCCAGGCTTCAAAAGTACGTGAACCAAGAACTTTCAGATATTCAAGCTGGATTTAGAAAAGGCAGAAGAAGCATAGATCAAATTACCGACATTCTTTGGATCATAGAAAAAGCAAGAGAATTCCAGAAAAACATCTACTTCTGCTTCATTGACTACACTAAAGCCTTTGACTGTGTAGACCACAACAAACTGTGGAAAATTCTGAAAGAGATGGGAATACCAGACCACCTGACCCTCCTCCTGAGAAATTTGTATGCAAGTCAAGAAGCAATAGTTAGAACTAGACATGAAACAACAGACTGGTTCAAAATTGGGAAAGGAGTACATCAAGGCTCTATATTGTCACCCTGCTTATTTAACTTCTTTGCAGAGAACATCATGCGAAATGCCAGGCTAGATGAAGCACAAGCTGCAATCAAGATTGCTGGGAGGCAGATGTATAGAACAGACTCGTGGACTCTGTGGAGGAGGGCAAGGGTGGGATGATATGGGAGAATGGCATTGAAACATGTTAATTGACGAAAGTGAAAGAGGAGAGTGAAAAAGCTGGCTTAAAACTTATCATTCAGAAAACTAAGATCATGGCATCCAGTCCCATCACTTCATGGCAAATAAAGAGGAAAACAATGGAAACAGTGACAGATTTTATTTTCTTGGGCTCCAAGAATCCCTGCAGATGGTGACTGAAGCCATGAAATTAAAAGATGCTTGCTGCTTGAAAGAAAAGCTCTGACCAACCTAGACAACACGTTAAAAAGCAGAGACATTACTTTGCCAACAAAGGTCTGTCTAGTCAAAGCTATGGTTTTTCTAGCAGTCATGTATGGATGTGAGAGTTGGACCATAAAGAAATCTGAACTCCAAAGAACTGACATTTTCTACTGTGGTGTTGGCAGAAGGCTCTTAAGAGTTCCCTGCACTGCAAGGAGATCCAACCAGCCCATCCTACAGGAAATCAGTTCTGAATATTTATTGGAAGGACTGATACTGAAGCTGAAACTCTAATACTCTGGCCACCTGATGCGAAGAACTGACTTATTGGAAAAGACCCTATGCTGGGAAAGATTGAATACAGGAGGAGAACGGGATGGCAGAGGATGAGATAGTTGGATGGCATCACCAACTCGATGGACATGAGTTTGAGCAAGCTCCAGGAGTTGGTGATGGACAGGGAAGCCTGGCGTGCTGCAGTCCATGGGGTCTCAAAGAGTTGGACTCAATTGAGCAACTGAAGTGACTGGTGTCTAAATTCAGTGTTTATAAGTAAAATAACATGTCTAGAATATATTTCTTCTACCTACATTGGCATGTTCTTTCAGAAAATATGTACATTCAATCACAAATGATAAACCAATCCAACTCAAAGAAAAGTAGACAATACTGAGTCAGCTCTTTCGAATCTGTTTTCTCATTTTTATGGCATAATATCTAAACAAATAATAGAATACTTCAAGCATATTTTTAACTACAGTTTATGATAAGATGGTGATTAATTACAACAACTTAGTTGTCTCATTAGCTTTTAAACTAGTCTGAAATTGAATTTTACTGGGTGTACCTCACTGAAAACACTTGTGAATATTTATAGATATATGATTCAAATATACATTTTTGTTTTTCTAAGCAATAATACTAAGCTGAGTATCAAATATTAATTTTTAACTATATGAGTGAAATTATACATGTAGCAATTTTCATTATTATAGCTAATAACAATATATAACTCGTTATACAACTACTATGAAAAACTTAAAATTGAATTCAATTTCTTACATGATTTAACTTCAGCCTTATTGCTTATTAATGCTATTTTGAGGAATCCAATCATTTTTTCTAAAAAAAAAAAAAAAGCTTAACTTATATAAATTTGCTTTACATACAGGTGCACTCAAATATATGGGCCTGAGAATTTTGTGAGTAAAAGGCATTTCATTAAAGATAAAAGTAAACACTGATGAAAGAAATCAAAGAGGACACAAATAGATGGAGAAATATACCATGTTCGTGGATTGCAAGAATCAATATAGTGAAAATGAATATACTACCCAGAGCAATCTATAGATTCAATGCAATTCCTATCAAGCTACCAGAGGTCTTTTTCAGAGAATTAGAACAAATAATTTCACAATTTGCATGGAAATACAAAAAACCTCGAATAGCCAAAGCAATCTTGAGAAAGAAGAATGGAACTGGAGGAATCAACCTGCCTGACTTTAGGCTATATTACAAAGCCACAGTTATCAAGACAGTATGGTACTGGCACAAAGACAGAAATATAGAGCAATGGAACCAAATAGAAAGCCCAGAGATAAATCCACACACCTATGGACACCTTATCTTTGACAAAGGAGGCAAGAATATACAATGGAGGTAAGACAATCTCTTTAACAAGTGGTGCTGGGAAAACTGGACAGCCACTTGTAAAAGAATGAAACTAGAACACTTTCTAACACCATACACAAAAATAAACTCAAAATGGATCAAAGATCTAAGCATAAGACCAGAAACTATAAAACTCCTAGAGGAAAACATCGGCAAAACACTCTCTGACATAAACCAAAGCAGGATCCTCTATGACCCACCTCCCAGAATATTGGAAATAAAAGCAAAAATAAACAAATGGGACCTAATTAAAATGAAAAGCTTCTGCACAACAAAGGAAACTAAAAGCAAGGTGAAAAGGCAGCCTTCAGAATCGGAGAAAATAATAGCAAATGAAGCAATGGACAAACAATTAATCTCAAAAATATACAAGCAACTCCTGCAGCTCCATTCCAGAAAAATAAACGACCCAATCAAAAAGTGGGCCAAAGAACTCAACAGACATTTCTCCAAAGAAGACATACAAATGGCTAACAAACACATGAAAAGATACTCAACATCACTCATTATCAGAGAAAGCAAACCACAATGAGGTACCACTTTACACCAGTCAGAATGGCTGCCATCCAGAAGTCTACAAGCAATAAATGCTGGAGAGGATGTGGAGAAAAGGGAACCCTCTTACACTGTTGGTGGGAATGCAAACTAGTACAGCCACTATGGAGAACAGTGTGGAGATTCCTTAAAAAAATGGAAATAGAACTGCCATATGACCCAGCAATCCCACTGCTGGGCATATACACACCGAGGAAACCAGAATTGAAAGAGACATGTGTACCCCAATGTTCATCGCCACATTGTTTACAATAGCCAGGACATGGAAGCAACCTAGATGTCCATCAACAGACAAATGGATAAGAAAGCTGTGGTACATATACACAATGGAATATTACTCAGCCATTAAAAAGAATGCATTGGAATCAGTTCTACTGAGGTGGATGAAACTGGAGCCTATTATACAGAGTGAAGTAAGCCAGAAGGAAAAACAAAATTACAGTATACTAACACATATATACGGAATTTAGAAAGATAGTAATGAGAACCCTGTATGCGAGATAGCAAAAGAGACGCAGATGTATAGAACAGTCTTTTGGACTCTATGGGAGAGGGCAAGGGTGGGATGATATGCGAGAACAGCATTGAAACATGTAAATTATCATAAGTGAAATCAATCGCCAGCCCAGGTTTGATGCTCAGGGCTGGTGCACCGGGATGACCCAGAGAGAGGGAATTGGGAGGGAAGTAGGAGGGGGCATCTGGAAGTGGAACATATGTATATCCATGGCGGATTCATGTCAATGTATGCCAAAACAACACGATAATGTAAAAAAAATAAAATAAAAGAATTTTAAAATTCTTACAAAATTAGTTACATCTCTTATTAAGACCTGTTTAAATACTAAGATAAAACTCTGCAAATCCTATTAATTAAATTTTAATACAGGGGAAGAGTCCAAGTCTTTTTTAAAAATCCAAATTAAATGATGGAACTTGAGACTTCTTTAAGATTTATTTTTATGTGGAACTAATTTTGAAGTCTTTGTTGGATCTGTTACAATATTGCTTCTATTTTATGTTTTAGCTTTTTGGCCATGAGACAGGTGGGATCTTAGGTCCCCTACCAAGGACTGAACCCGCACACCCTGCCTTGAAAAGGAAAAAACATCCAGGGAAGTCCCCAGAACTTCAACAATGCAACTTTACACAAAACTATTTACAACAAAGGCTGCAGGTAAAACCTGGCCCACAGCAGTAGTTTGGCAACCTGTAGATAAAATGCCTTTGCTAATCTTCCAAGTTCCTTCTCCTTCTCTAAGCCCCAGGGAAAAGGACACTTTCCTTAACATGCCTTCATTCAATTCTCCTCTCAGATTTACTCCTTCTCTTTACTACGCTCCCACAGTACTTCAGTAATTCATGTTTCTACCTTTATATCAACAGAGAGGTACACAGGCTCTCTGGTAAGGGGATGTTTAAGTCCCAAAAGGAGCTCATTCATTCACCTTTATACCTTTAGCTCTCAATATAAAAGTGCATGTTTTTAAATGGTTTCAAAAAGAAATCATGCCATGACTGTTGATAAAAAGAACATTCTTATGAGCAAACCTTCCTGTAACAGGCCAGATGGCAAACATACTAGACTCTGCAGACTGTGAGGTCTCTGTTGGAACTACTCCACTCTGCCAGAGCAGCACAAAAGCCACTACACACCAGATAAAACTTCACAAGCACACATCGTGGGCGAGATTCAGTCTGTGGGGCATAGGGTGCCAGCTCCTCTCTAATAGATACTATCATCAACTGTATCTTTATAGTAAATAGAAAAACATGGGTCTTATCGATATGTTACCTGTTCAAAATGCACACCTTAGCTCTCGGAACATAATGCTGTTTTTTCCTAGCTTAATAAGATCCGCACAAAAAACGTTGTTTACATTGTACCTGAATAATTTCAGAATTAAATTTCGATTCCAAATGTGCTGCTCTTTCTGCTTCAATATTTTCTTCTAATTTCCTCACTCTCAGAGTAGTTGCCTGAAAACATTAGAAGTTTATACTCATAAACATTGGTATTTAAATTGAAGAGAGGCCACTACTTTGTAAATAACACTTTAGATTACTATAGCCTAATTTTTTTATTCATAAGACTGTAAAAGTCACATTGTAAAAACCATGCTCTGGAAAAAAGCTCCAGAGCTTACTTTCTTTTTCTTCACTAAGGAATACTTTATATATAATAAATTACACACAATGGAAGTGTAGAACTTGGTAAGTTTTGTGTATATATATACCCAAAAAATCATTGCCATAATCAAGACAGAAAAATACTTCCATCACCCCTAAAAGATTCCTTGTGTCCCTTGGTAATCTCTTCATCCATGCCCTCACCACTTCAGCCACATCCTCAAGTGACCAATGATCTACTTTTAGTCACTACAGATCATTTCCTGTTTTCCAGAATCCAATATAAATTGAATCACAGAGTACACACTCTCTACTGTCTGGCTCCTTCCTCCTCACAAAATCATTCAGTTTCATCCATGTGGTTGCACATATTAACAGCTCACCTTTGGTTGTTAAAGTGTTCCACTGTGTTGATACATCACAATTGGTTTCTCAGTTCACCAACTGATGGGCATGTGAATTGCTTCCAGTTTGGGCTATACAAACCAACCTGCTACGAACATTTGTGTATAAATCTTTATCTTTTGTTTCTCTGGGGTCAATAGTGAGGGACAGAATGACTGGGTCAGATGGTAGGTGTACTAAATTGATGTTTCATGAAACCGCCAAACTGTTTCACAAATTGTTTCCAATTTGACCAACACTTGACCATGGTGGCATGGTCACCCTTTGAGTTATCTGGGGGCCAGGATTAGACATTCAAATAGGAACATAATGGTATCTCATTTGAGTTTCAATTTTCACTTTCCTAATAACTAATGACACTGAGCACCTTTTTGTATGTTTACTTATCATCTGTACGTCTTCTCTGGTGAAGTTTCTGCTCAAATCTTTTCCTCATTTTTTAATTGGGTTGTTTTTTCCCTTATTATTGAATTTTGAGAATTTATTATATAATCTGGATTCAAAAACCCAAGTGCCCATCAACTGATGAACAGATAAACAAAATGTGGTATATCAACACAGTGGAATATCATTCGGCCATTAAAAAGGAACTACGCACCAACACACGCCACAACAGAGATTAACCTTGAAAACATACGTTAAGTGAAAGGTACCAGATACAAAAAACTACATATTAAATAACATCATTTACATGAAATGGCCAGAACAGGCAAACCAGGCAAATCAGAGAGACAGAAAGTTGTTCCCAGTAGCTGGGGAAATGGGAGGAATGAGCAGGAACAGTTTCATAACCCTGAGTTGCATACTTTAAAAAGGTGCAGTCAATGATACATAAATTGTATTTCAATAAAAAAATAAAAAGAATCCTTAAGTGCAAGAATTAATGACATTTCCAAGAAGTGACAGCTGTCTATGTCCAGCTTCTTGATTTCTGTTAAAGAGTTCCTCTCAGTGCTGACTTTGAATCCTTAGAACAAGGGATCTCCACTGCTTGTTGGTATAAGGCATAGAGCAAAAAGATTCTTATGGTTAGACAGATTAAAATCAGTATTACCCTAGGTAGTAGGGCCAACATTACTAAAAAAAAAAAAAAATTTCTTCTAATGTAATGCCAAAAGATGAAGTTCCTGTCCTTGAAGAACTAAATTAAAGTCAACTTTGTCAATATTCAAAATAGTTGTGTTAGGTTCTGCAAGCCAGGAGTCTAACTAGTGTCAAGAAAATAATCCACAGACATCGAGAATAAAGATCAAAAGAGGCAAAAAGCTAACAGAGGGCAAATAAAAGAAACCAGTCTAATAATATTAAAACATTCTTTCATATTCAAAAGGCATCCACATAATTTTATCAAGTGTTATATTTTATTAAATACAGACTATTCAGTGTTTCCATGGTAAGAGTCAATAATACATGTCTTCATTTTTCATGTACTATTGTCATATTAACTTATCTGATTTTACTCCAAAAGTCAATTGGAAAAGGCAATGGCAACCCACTCCAGAATTCTTGCCTGGAGAATCCCATGAACAGCAGAGCCTGGTAAGCTACAGTCCATGGGGTCACAAAGAGTCAGACAGGACTGAGTGACTAACACATACACACACACTCCAAAAGTCAATAGGATTTTTTTTCTGCCTAAACCAAAATCAAACAGGTTGAAATAATAAACCAGAAATCACATTTCATAGTTTCTTATTTTAAATGAAACATGCAGAAGAAAATTTTACAAACTGTTTATTATTACTAAAACAATCAGTAAAGACAGCAAAAAAAACTTCATATCTTTAAACAAATTTCTTCAAAGAATGCATTTTGTTGACAGACGTAATTAACATGTTGGTCGTTCAGTCATGTCTGACTCTGCAAGTCCATGGACTGCGGCCTGCCAGCTTCCTCTATCCACTGAATTCTCCAGGCAAGAACACTGGGGTGGGTAGCCACTCCCTTCTAACAAATATATTTTTTTTTAAATCTTCTAGTCTGGTGAACTAATTCTTATATCCAGCAGAGGGTGCTAGAGGAACATCAACTTGCTGTTCACAAGTATTTTTCCCTAGTATCACCTAGAGAACTAATGTAACAATCATAATGTGACTCTCATTAGTCTCCCATCCTAATATAATCAACAAAGCAAGAGCAGAAAGCATAAGAGGATTCAGATCAAAGTACAAGATACAACACAAATTCATATCTGCCACCGGCAAATTTAACTATATAGAAGTTTGCCTGTGATACAAAAATTATACTATATACTCTGTTCCCTAAAACTATGAACATCGGAGTTCTTTATATGACAAAAAATAACCACATATTTTATCATTTATTAGCTGGTTGTCACATCCTTTCTGACTTCAATATACTGCCAAGAGATTTTTATTCCAGTAAATTCTAATGTTCATTGTACCCAATTTTTTTTATGATTTATATCTCATTAATCACAATAAGCCAAATTAGATAATCTGCTCCACTTATGAAAAGTAAGTGTTCATTCTTTGAAGAAGGTAACATACACAAAAAATGTTATTCTATCATAACACAGGACATGAGCCAATTCCAGTTCAGCAGCAGAACTAACCAAACACATCCAGTCCATATTCGTTCTCCACATCACATCTGCTCCCATGGCTTCCACAGGCCTGCTCCAAAGTTTCACAAAAGTTATGAAAACATGCATACAATGAATTTGCTGAGAGACAGTTCCTACTGTTATACATTCTGGCCTCCTCAAGTATACCCAGTCTTTAAGAGATCAGTCAAGCAGAAAAACCTTTATATGTGACATGCAGCCTATTAAAATGGACAGAGAGAAAAATAAGGGAGGAAATACCACACAAGTACCCACTAATGAGAAATTTTTCAGTAGTGTACTATACAGTACTGTTTCCAAAAAACAGCTGTACAAAATTTACCCCAGAATGTCAATAGCTGTGTAAATAGAAAGTGGTTGTTTATTTAACTTTTGTTTCAGATTTTATCACCTGATATTTTCCATTAATGAATACTTCTAGAAGTAACCAATATAGTAATAATTCATCTTCAAGAAGATGATTCTAATGGGCTGATTAATTCTATAATGGTTACTTTAAAGGTAAGTATATATATTATATCCTAGTGGCTGTAAATAATACGTGTGTTAACACTTAACTATAATACTACCTGTGTGGGGGAAATCAAGAATAGCTACTATACTCGGAGTCCTTAAACCGAAGATCTCAAAGTATTTCTATTATCAAAAAAGATATCTTAAAAAGTCAAAATCTCTAAGGAACAGAATTTACGAGCCACAAATTCTGATCAGCAGGGTAATAAACTAATTTAGCATCTTTAAAATCATCCTTACTTTAAAATTTCCAGTTTTAAAATCCATTATGAACATAAATACAAAAATGTATAATACTTATAAGCACAACAGTACAACCCATGTGATTTCATTACTTATTTATAGTTGGTAATCAACACAAATAAGTGTTTAAAAACCATTTCTACAAACACTTGATGCCTTTAAAAAGATGATTCATATAAGATTATTTTCATGGACAATACAAAAGGTGAGATCCACTTTCTTTTCCTTTTTCACTTGAGTATAGTATACATATAAAGGAAAAAGCTACACTCTACCCTTCTTTATTTTACCATAATATAGAATATGACTGACAGGAGCAATTCAGAATTTATTTGCAAACACTGCTCTCTCTCCTTTATAATCTTCAGAACCTAGTTCTCTCAGAATTAGGTTTACATCTTCTCTTTTCTCTTTTCTTATTGAGTTAAGCTTATTTCCCATGATAAAATAAAAAAAAAAAAAAACCTCCCTTAGTTGTAAAGAGGTTTATAAAAGCTACGGATATTTCTTTTTCCAGTTCACTTTTCCCTTGGTTCTCTGGTACCCAGCACCACATTCAGAAAATTGGATTGGGAGTTTGTTTTGTTTTTTTTTTTTTTAATCTAAGAAACCACTGATCCATGTTAAGATGATTAAGCCACATATATATAAACTTCTTTAGCCCAGGCACATGAAAAAAATCACCTTTTCATGAAATGTAACTGCTAAAGCTTCATTAAAATTTAAATCATTTATTAGGGTAAATGTCTATTAGTTGATTTAGTTTGCCATTACTGACATTAAATAATGTGCTCTGTTAAATTAAAATTTTAACAATTTTGCTCTTTATATTATTTGATTTTATATTAATCCTTTTTTAAAAAATAACACTGCTTATTGTATGATTATCACTTCAGTTCAGTCGCTCAGTCGTGTCCAACTCTGCAACTCCATGGACTGCAGCACGCCAGGCTTCCCTGTCCATCGCCAACTCCCAGAGCTTGCTCAAACTCATGTCCATTGAGTTGGTGACACCATCCAACCATCTCATCCTCTGTTATCCCCTTCTCCTCCTCCCTTCAGTCTTTCCCAGCATCAGGGTCTTCTCCAATGAGTTGGTTCTTTGCATCAGGTGGCCAAAGTATTGGAGTTTCAGCTTCAACATCAGTCCTGCCAATGAATAGTCAGGACTGATTTCCTTTAGGATGGACTGGTTGGATCACCTTGCAGTCCAAGGGATTCTGAAGACTCTTCTCCAACACCACAGTTCACAAGCATCAATTCTTCAGTGTTCAGCTTTCTTTATAGTCCAACTCTCACACCCATACATGACTACCCAAAAACCACAGCTTTGACCAGATGGACCTTTGTTGGTAAAATAACATCTCTGCTTTTTAAGATGCTGTCTAGGTTGGTCATAGCTTTTCTTCCAAGGAGCAAGTGTCTTTTAATTTCATGGCTGCAGTCACCATCTGCACTGGTTTTGGAGCCCCTCCAAATAAAGTCAGCCACTGTTCCCACTGTTTTCCCATCTATTCACCATGAAGTGATGGGACCCGATGCCATGATCTCAGTTTTCTGAAAGCTGAGTTTTAAGCCAGCTTTTTCACTCTCCTCTTTCATTTTCATCAAGAGGCTCTTTAGTTCTTCTTTGCTTTCTGCGATAAGGGTGGTATCATCTCCATATCTGAGATTACTGATATTTCTCCCAGCAATCTTGATTCCAGCTTGTGCTTCATCCAGCCTGGCATTTTGCATGATGTTCTCTGCAAAGACGTTAAATAAGCAGGGTGACAATACATAGCCTTGACATACTCCTTTCCCGATTTGGAACCAGTCCGTTGTTCCATGTCCAGTTCTAACTGTTGCTTCTTGACCTGCATACAGATTTCTCAGGAGGTAGGTCAGGTATTCCCATCTTTTTAACAATTTTTCACAATTTGTTGTGATCCACACAGTCAAAGGCTTTGGCATAGTCAATAAAGCAAAAGTAGATGTTTTTCTGGAACTCTTGCTTTTCCGATGATCCAGCGGATGTTGGCATTTGATCTCTGTACTGTACCTAGAATTACTAGTTCTTAATGACTCCATGCACGTGTGCTCACTCGCACAGTCATAACAGAATGTAAAACTAGCAGAAAATGCACTCTAGAAATTTAACTTCTCCTTCATAATATCATCACATTGTCAAACAGCCAATATAAAATAAATTCACTTAAATATAAAGCAAAACTCTGTAAGGTATCTAAACATGAAGAATTACAGACAAGTGAAAGGACTGCACTTGTTCACTCTGTTGTTGTCATTCAGTCACTCAGTCATGTGACTCTTTGTGACCCCCCCAAGACTGCAGTATGCCAGGCTTCCCTGTCCTTCACTATCTCCCAGACTTTGCTCAAACTCATGTCCATTGAGTCAACAATGCCATTCAGCCATCTCATCTTCTGTCATCCCTTTCTCCTCCTGCCCTCTATTTTTCCCAGCATCAGGGTCTTTTCCAATAAGCTGACTCTTCAAATCAGTTGTCTAAAGGTTTGAAGCTTCAGCTTGAGCATCAGTCCTTCCAAAGAATATTCCGGGTTGATTTACTTTAGGACTGACTGGTTTGATCTCCTTGCTGTCCAAGGGACTCTCAAGAGTCTTCTCCAGCCCTACAGTTCAAAAGTGTCAGTCTTCAGTACTCAGCCTTATTTATGGTCTGACACTATCATCCGTAAATTACTACTGGAAAAACCATAGCTTTGACTACATGAACCTTTGTTGGCAAAGTCCATTTAGAAAATTGTTTAAAATAGAATAAAAACAGAGACTCTCTGGACATCCTTAAAGCTTCAAATTCTCCAAAAGCAGAGACCTGGGATTATCAAAAGTGTCCACAGAGTAGCTAAGAAAAACCTCAATGTAAAACTAGCCTAAAACAGTTTTATATTTACAACATTAATTAATTTAAAAATAAGACAGTGGGGCAAGTAAGCACTTTAGAAGAAAAAAATAAATTCTCTGAGTTATCCAAAAACAAATCCTAAAGGTTAGGCATTAGACATATCCTCAATTGAGTCAAAATTGACCTATCAAGAATCTTATCCACAAAAATTACTGTTACCTAGCACTTCTTCATACCTAGAGGCAATTAAAATTTTTTTAGTGATGATCATAGACTTTTAGAGCATCCTAAAGTGACTTCTAAATGATTTTTTTAATTCTAAGTATATTTAGAACTTTAAGCCTGTTCTAATTCTTTTCTAATAGGCTGTCTACAAACACATATTAAAAATGATAATATAAAATATGATTATACATTCTGAGTCTTCTGACTTGAAAAAAATTTTCAGCACAAAAAACAAGCTAAAAATATTACTTAAAATATAATCTCACTTTCAATTTTTTTTCTTTAGCCTTATATAAAATAAGACCACATGTGGTAAGAGTATGAGTAATTTATCTTTACCAAGTTCATATCTGGCATTATACCCATACCTCATTTTCCTTATTATTAACATCTTACAATCATGGAGCATAAATAAGTCATCAAAATGTATAATGGGCCTGACCCTCGGCTCCAGCACACCAGGACTTGACGCTCCTACTCGCGGAAGGGGTGAAAACGTTTGTTTTGCGAGGGAGACCGGACCCGCTGAGGACAATGCTCCCACTGCAATTCTGCCGCAGCTGGCTGTTCTTTTCTTTGGTTTCCCTCTCGCTGCCCTGAGGCAAGAAAAGAGCTCTGCTGTCTGGACTGAAACAAGGGGGACTTAACCTGCGAGCGCGAGAGGGAGGCGTCCACTACAGGCTGCAAGTTGGTGCCGGTCCCAAAATTTATTTTTTTTTAATATATAATGGACCTGAATAGTTATTTCTCCAATGATATACAAATGACCAATAAGCACATGAAATGAGATTCATGTGATCAGAGAAATGGCAAAGCAAAACCACGAGATACCATTATACATCTGCTAAAGTGGTTATAGTTGGAAATAATGATAATAGCAAGTGTTGGTGAGCACCTGAAGACACTGGAACCCTTATACGTTGCTGGTGGAGATGAAAAACAGTACTATCACTGTGTAAAACAGTCTGACAGGTTCCCAAAAAGTTAAAAATAGCATCGTCGTGTCACCCAGCAGTTCCACTCCAAGGTGAAACTAAAGACACGTCCACACAAAACACTGTACACAAATATCCATAGAGGCGTTATTCCTAATAGTCAAAAAGTGAAAACAACATGAATGTCTATCTCCTGATGAAAGGATACACAAATCTTATATCTACATAAGACAGGAACGAAGCGCTGATACATAACAAACATGGATGAATCCTAAAAACATCATGCTAAGTGAAAAAACTTACAGAAGACCATATATTGTATGATTCTATTAGTATGAAATGTCCAGAACAGGCTACAGAACCAGAAGTAGATTAATGTCTTTTTAGGATGAGAGTTTGGGAGAAGAGGAGAATGAGAACAGATAAATAAATAGAAGCAGATTAATGTCTTTTTAGGGATGAGAGGATAGGGAAGAGGAGTGTGATAGCTCTTGGGTGTGGAGCTTCTTACTGATGTGATGAAAACATACTCAAATTGTAGTGATAGTTGTACAGCTCTGTGAATATACTAAAAAGCACTGAATTGTACACTATAAATGGGTGAATTTGTAGCATGCAAATTATCTCAATAAAGTTTTTAATATCATCAGTATGAAAAATTCAGCCTCCAGGCATCCACCTCCCCGCCTTAACTAGCCCTACAACTACATCTCTCTGACCACTACACAAACTCCCAAACTGGAGGTTTACTACCTGGAAAATGTCAATCTGAACCCAGGTTGGACATGGAGAGACACGAGGTGGGCAGATCAGGAGTAGGAGAACTGGTACCCAAGAGTGAAACCAGGGGAAATTCTGTACACTGAAGAGAATGATACACAGATTTTTCCCTCCATTTCCTTCTTCCATTTAATAACCACCAAAGAGGAAACTGGCAGATCACTCCTTATAGAAACTCAGGAAACAAAGAGAAAACACCTAGGAGCTGTAACATCTCACCAGCTGCCAATGAGAGATTCAGCACCTCTCCTCACTCTACGGTAAGGTTTTCCCAAGACCAATACTTGTATTTGAGTGCTACTCAGCATCTCCAAATGCATGTCTAATGGGCATGCCAAATTTAACGTTATCTAAAACCAAACTCCTGGCCTTTCCCAAATTCACTCCACTTGCGTTCTTGACCACGTTAAATAAACAGCAGCATCATTCCCCAAAGGTTCAAGCCAAAATTTTTGGCATTATCCTTTATTCCCTTTCTTTTTCTCTCACAAGCAAGGTCCAGTGAGTCTGCAAACCCTACTGGTTCTATTTTCTAAAAACACATACAAAACCTGACCACCTCCTCTACCACTACTTTGGTCTAAAATACCACAATCTCTAACTATTTTAATAGTTTCCTAAGTGGCCTCACAATCTGTCTTCCAAAGAGCATACAGACAAATCAGAGCGGACATGTCGCTTGTCTCCTCAAAACTGCCCAATGTCTTTACATCTCAGAAAGAAAGCCAAAATTCTTACAAAATTCCAAAACACCTTCAAGACTCATCTATCTATCATTCAATATATCCCACTAATCTCCTCTCTTGTTCAATACATTTCAACCACAATGGCCTACCTGCTGTTCCTCAAACTTTTCAAGCACACTCACACCTCGTGGCCTTATTACACTTTCTATTCCTGTGTCTCCTGCATTGGCAGGCAGATTCTTTACCACTAAGCCAACAGCGAAGCCCTCCACTGAATTTTTTATTGGAACTGCTTTAACCCATAATAAAATTTAGGGAGGATTCATATCTGTACACTGCTAAGTGTTTCCAAAATGTTTCACCATTTTTTCTTAAGACTCTCAGTTAAAATTAATAATTTTTAATGTACTTGTTGTGAGCTGCATTCCTTTTTGTCATTGTGGTAACAAAAACATTTTTAGTATCTTATTCTCTGATTATTGCTGGTATGTAAGATGTAAACATAATTATCATATATCACTTTCTTCTTGATCCTCTTATTGAATGTTCTTACTGGCATCAATAATTTCAAAGTTGATTTCCTTGACCATTTAGGGTTATTACCATATTATCTAAGAATAATAAGAATCATACCTCTTTCTTTCCAAAAACTATAATTCTTATCATTGTTCTTACTTTTGTATATTTTTGGCTAAAATTCTTGGCACAATGTTAAATGACAGAGTGAGTTTAACAAGAGCACCTTCAGCATTTTATCATTAAGTACTCTTCATAAAAGTTTATTTACTTTATAAGAATTATAAATTATGTTTAAGAGTTCTTTATCTATTGAAATAATTTCCCACAAAGAAAAAGAAAATCCATTTTTAAAATTAACAAATAAGTTAGATAATTATCAAGATTAAGGGGCTTAGCAGTATCATTTACTCATAAAAATTACGTTTTTTAATTCTTAACTGATCTTCTTTCCCATCTAAAGTCTAACTTGAAAAGCATTTCACAAAACTAAGCAGTTATATAGGATTCAAACACTCAAAATTAGAATTTAATATTAGGTATACAAAAATCTTTTCCTGTGTTGCTTCCCCAACCCTGTAATGTTAACAGTTACCTTCAAACTTTACAAATATTTCAGCACAATTAATTGTTTTAAATGAATATTTTTTAATTAGGAGCAAAATAAAATGTATTCAGATACAAAAGTTTTTAAGGAAGCCAATATTCAATATAAATAAATGTCAAAATATTATGTTTAACTGCAGATAAAAACTTTCTCTGACCTTAAACTATTAACTGGACAACATATATATGCTATAAAAAAAATGAAAAAAATATACCTCAAACTCTTTTCTAAGACGTTCCTCTCGTTGAGTACTAAATTCAAGTTCACTTGTTTGTCGCCGTAAAAGGTCAGAGCACTCCATGTGTTCAGCTTCTAATTTTTCTACTTTCTTGTGCATATTTTGTACAGCATTATCTTGCTCCTAGAAAATAGTACATTTCTGCATCATTAAAGTTTATAAGCCAACAATGACTAAAATTTAAAGAGCAACTAAACCTGTACTTCAATCATCATAATAGGTTCATTTATATAAGCAAGAGAGGTCTAGATATTATTCAGTGATATTTCAGAATATACATGTATTTTAAAAGCACTACTGGAGTTTTATAACTAATACACATTACAACTGAAAATGTATATAGCTTACTATAATGTTAATTCAACTGACCTCTGAGAATATTTACATAAAGTTCAACTGTCATATACAAGGTTTTCCCTTCTCATTAAAATATTATTTAAACATTTAGTAGAACAAATGTATGTTTCTCCTTTGTGTGATAAGGAATGATTAATTTGAATACCTAATAATGACCCTTGAGAGAATTTTATGAGTTCATACTTTGTATGCTTAGAGCTTTTAAAGTTGCAGCCACTAGATGGCTGTATTTCATTTTCTCTTCAGTTTTCAAGATTTTAAATCTTTGCTGTACTACTGAAAGAAAATAGCATCAAGTAGTTCTATTTAAATCTCTCAATCTTCTCTCCCAACTAAACTCAGAAATAAGTTTAATTTTATAGAAGTTCAAATATAAAGTTAACACACATATCAAAGATATTTCCACAGTAACTAATCTAGATTCATCATTTCCACTTAAGGTCTTTGACAAAGTCCTCTTTCCCATTTTTCCCTCACCAGCATCATCTTATTCGGGAACATAAACACATATATTACACACAAATAGACATGTTTCCACGTATTCCTAGCCACTCAAAAGTTGTCATCAGAGTCTGGGTGAGAATGTTGCAAGCACCAAATATAATTCTCTATAAAAGATTCTCAGTTTGGAAAGGACCCGGCAGCACAATCCACAATCAAAGAGCGAAGAACAAAATTTAAATTCCTTCTCTTCACATTCCCTCATTTATAATTACTATTCTATAGACTTTCATATTCATATGAACTCTTAAGAATTATTTTCTTCAGGCAATGGAAATTCCCTAATATACAGAAGTTCATCTACTCATACATTTTCAATCTTTAAGCTATCATAGATAAGAACAAAGCTGGGTACCATAGAAAGAGTGTGCCAACACTGTCTACAACCAACAGAGGCACTCCCAGTTTTTATCATGACTCTGTGGATTCAGAAACAAATGGTATGATGAATAGCGTTATGTAATCTGATTACATTATAAGAGCACCTTCATATATGAAGCACGTTTAAGACCGTTAAGCATACACAAGTATCAGACACCATTATTATTCTATATAATAGGACCTTCTCCTTTAAGCAATCAATAGTATTAATTCAAATCCACTGTTAAATTACATGCCTTCTTCATTTACATATACATAATCTTCAACTTTCAACCATCTACTTAGACTACTGTGTATACATTAAAAAGAATAAAGAGCAATTCACAAAGCTAATTACAAAGTAATACAAGTAACTTGAAAAAAAATGTCTATAACTAGGAAAACTTATCTCATAGTGGATGGCAGTTATTTCAAGCACTATGAAATCAAATAAAAGCTATTAAAATATTCAGGAAGTCTCACAGGATCTATTTATCAGATGACTTGTGATTCCCATTCTATTGATAAATAATATAGAAAGAATACAATCATTCCAAATACTACACTAATGGATACCCATCATTCCATGTGAGTTTGAATTTAATCCTATAAAAAAGAACTGGAAAATGAACTGCTGATCAGTTAGGACTTTTACTTTATGATGCCTGACTTAACAGACAGATACCTTAACAGACAGCTTTCAAATAAAAGTATTTCAAGATGTAGATGAAATTCTGACATAAAAATCACAGCTTTAATGCAGAAGTTGTAATCACTAATATTATGTAATAATTAGTATACATGATTGGATGTAAATATAAACATACCTACACGGTTTTTTCTGAAAAGAAAATGTTTTCCTCAGTATAGTGTAGTTTTTAGGAATTATATTTCCATTCTATTCACATAATTATGTAAGAAACTTATATTACAGAATTAAGCTAACAGATTATATTAATTAAAATTACCTTGATTAGTTTCCTAATGTTAGACTCACTTGGCATTTCTTATATAAAGGCTTTTTATATTATATATTTTTTTCTATTTTGCTATACTCAGTTGGCTAATTTTATATAATATTTTTGCACCTACTTTCATGAGTGAGATTGGCTATAATTATCTTTTCTTGTATCCTTGTCAGTTTACTACCAGGATTATTAGTTTGGTATGTTATCAAGATAACATACTCATCTTTCTTATTCTCTAGCAGAGTTTAAAGAAGACTGAAATAACTTGACCCCTGAATGTTTCTCTCTGTTCACTGATGGAGCAATATGAGCCTGGGATTCTGATGATGATTCATCTAGTTTTCTGCTTCCTTCATCTTCGTAAATTAGTTGGGGAAGGTAGGAGGGTTTTTATCTGTTTCAAATATCCACCAGATAATCCTACAGCAAAGATCATGGTTGAAAGAGCTAATATTGAAAAGCTTCCAATAAGTTTTTTAGTTCCTCACTCTTAAACACATTTACCACTATAAAATATATATAAATCTATTATTAAAAATTAAAATGTATCAAAACTGATGGCACATACAGACTGTACATGGCCTCACAGTTCAAAGAAATGTAAATATAAAGATGCAGTGTTATATCAGAACTCCATAAGATTAACTGTAATCATAGTGTATGACTGTAATAATTTTGTATCCACCTCCTGCTGAATTGCTCAAGTGAGCTCAAATGCTACAAGTATCTGCGTAAAATGGGCATGATGCTAGTCATCTCCACACGAGCAATTCATCTTTCCAGTAAGTTTCATGCTGCAGTAAAAAGTGACTGATCAATCTCTCTCTCCCTCAGTTCTCACTTTTTCACTGTTTTAGTGCAATACTGTAAACTCTGAATAACACCACGGGACCCATATAAAGCACCACCACCGATGCGGGAAGTGCTCCCAAGAAGCAAGGAAAAATCATGACGTAACAAGAAGAAGCTGAACTGCTTGACAGGCACCATAGCTTCAGGTCTATAGCTGCGACTGCCTGACATTTCAAGATAAACGCATCTAGTGTAGGGACCACTGTAAAAGAAAAAGAAATCAGTGATGCCATGGCTGCAGCTACAAGAGCAGGTGTGAAAACTCTGCACTTTTGGCATCATACCTTTTTATATTATACTGAAAAGGCAGCTTTTAGGTGGGCACAGCATCGCTCTGAGAAAGCCATACCTATAGACTCTAACACGACTGGAGAAGAAGCAAAGTCACTGGATAACTACTTAAAGCAAAAGGAAGATGAATGATCTAAAGCTGGCGAGTTTAATGCCAGCAAAGAAGGGCTGGATAATTTTAAAAAGAGGTTTGGCTTTAAAATATGCAAAGATTAACAGGAAAAGCAACTTCTGACAACCGAGAGGCAGCAGATAAGTTCCCAGATGCCTTTAAGAAAATCACTGAGGTCTAAGATACGGCACAAATGAACCTATCTACAAAACAGAAACAGACTCACAGACACAGAGAACAGACTTGTTGCCAAGGAGGAGGCAGGAAGGTGAGGGATGGACTGGGAGTCTGGGGTTGCTAGATGGAAACTATTACATTGAGAATGCATAAACAACGTTCTACTATATAGCACAGGAAACTACTAATATGTCCAATTTCCTAGCATAAACCATAATGGAAAAGAATATTTTTAAAACATATATTTATAAAATCACTTTTAAATCATTTTAAGTCACTTTGAAGTACAGCAGAAATTAGCACAACGTTATAAATCAACTATAATTCAATTTAAAAAAAAGAAAATCATTGAGGAAAAAGGATATCTGCCTGAACAGCTTTTTAACACAGACCAAAATGCCTCATTCTGGAAAAAATACCTAAATGACACTGATTCATAAGGAAGAGAAGTAAGCATATACGGTTTAAGGCAGGAAGGGATAGACTAACTTAACTGTTCTGTTCAAATGAAGTTGGATTTATGATCAGTTCTGCCCTTCTCTATAAGGCAGCTAACCCCAGAGCTGACAGTCCCTTGGCTGTACAACAAGAAGGCCTAAACAACAAGAATACTTTTTCTGAATTGGGTCCATAGATGCTTTGTCCTTAAAGTCAGGAAATACCTTGCCAGTAAGTGACTGCTTTTAAAGTTCTCTTGTTATTGAACAAGCTCCTGGCCATCCAGAACCCCATATGTTTAACACTCAGTTCAGTTCAGTTCAGTCACTCAGTTGTGTCCGACTCTTTGCAACTCCATAGACTGCAGCATACCAGGCCTCCCTGTCAATCATGAACTCCTGGAATTTACTCAAACTCATTTCCTTGAGTAGCTGATGCCATCCAACCATCTTAGCCTCTGTCGTCCCCTTCTCCTGCCGCCTTCAATCTTTCCCAGCATCAGGGTCTTTTCCAAAGAGTCAGTTCTTCGCGTCAGGTGGCCAAAAGATTGGAGTTTCAGCTTCAACATCAGTCCTTCCAATTCACACTCAGGACTGAACTCCTTTAGGATGGACTGGTTGGATCTTCTTGCAGTCCAAGGGACTCTCAAGAGTCTTCTCCAACACCACAGTTCAAAAGCATCAATTCTTCAGCGCTCAGCTTTCACATAGTCCTAACTCTCACATCCGTACATGACTACTGGAAAAACCATAGCCTTGACTATACATACCTTTACTGGTAAAGTAATGTCTCTGCTTTTTTAATATGCTGTCTAGGTTGGTCTTAACTTTCCTTCCAAGGAGTAAGCATCTTTTAATTTCATTGCTTCAATCACCATCTGCAGGATTTTGGAGCTCAAAAAAATAAAGTCTGTCACTGTTTCCACTGTTTCCCCATCTATTTGCCATGAAGTGATGGGACCCGAAGCCATGATCTTAGTTTTCTCAATGTGGAGAGGTCTGACAGAATGTGGCCCACTGGAGAAGGGAATGGCAAACCACTTCAGTATTCTTGCCTTGAGAACCCCATGAACGGTATGAAAAGGCAAAAATATAGGATACTGAAAGATGAATTCCCCAGGTCCATAGGTACCCAATATGCTACTGGAGATCAGTGGAGAAATAACTCCAGAAAGAATGAAGGGATGCAGCCAAAGCAAAAACAACACCCAGCTGTGGATGGGACTGGTGATAGAAGCAAGGTTTGATGCTGTAAAGAGCAATATTGCATAGGAACCTGGAATGTTAGGTCCATGAATCAAGACAAATTGGAAGCAGTCAAACAGGAGATGGCAAGAGTGAACATAGACATTCTAGGAATCAGCGAAACTAAGATGGACTGGAATGGGTAAATTTAACTCAGATGACCATTATATCTACTACTGTGGGCAGGAATCCCTTAGAAGAAATGAAGTAGCCATCATGGTCAACAAGAGTCCAAAATGCAGTACTTGGATGCAATCTCAAAAACGACAGAATGATCTCTGTTCGTTTCCAAGGCAAACCATTCAATATCATAGTAATCCAAGACTATGCCCCGACCAGTAACGCTGAAGAAGCTGAAGTTGAACAGTTCTATGAAGAACTACAAGATCTTTTAGAACTAACTCCAAAAAAAGAAGGCCTTTTCATTATAGGGGACTGGAATGCAAAAGTAGGAAGTCAGGAAACACCTGGAGTAACAGGCAAATTTGGTCTTGGAGTACAGAATGAAGCAGGGCAAAGGCTAATTGAAATCTGCCAAGAGAACGCACTGATAGCAAACACCCTCTTCCAACAACACAAGAGAAGACTCTACACATGGACATCACCAGATGGTCAACACCGAAATCAGATTGATTGTATTCTTTGCAGCCAAAGATGGAGAAGCTGTATACAGTCAGCAAAAAGAAGACTGCGAGCTGACTGTGGCTCAGATCATGAACTCCTTGTTGCCAAATTCAGACTTATTGAAGAAAGTGGAGAAAACCACTAGACCATTCAAGTATGACCTAAATCAAATGCTTTATGACTATACAGTGGAAGTAAGAAATAGATTTAAGGGACTAGATCTGACAGCCAGAGTGCCTCTGGAACTATGGATGGAGGTTCGTGACACTGTACAGGAGACAGAGATTAAGACCACTCCCATGGAAAAGAAATGTTAAAAGACAAAATGACTGTCTGAGGAGGCCTTACAAATAGCTGTGTAAATGTCTGATATTACGATCTCTTTCAGAATTTTCCACAGTTTATTGTGATCCACACAGTCAAAGGCTTTGGCTGAGGAAGGTTTTCTTATCTCTCCTTGCTATTCTTTGGAGCTCTGCATTCAAATGGGTATATCTCTCCTTTTCTCCTTTGCTTTTCGCTTCTCTTCTTTTCACAGCTATTTGTAATGCCTCCTCAGATAGCCATGGACGGAGGTTTCGTGACATTGTACAGGAGACAGGGAGCAAGACCATCCTCCATAAAAGAAATATTTAACACTACAGACACTGAAATGGTCTACCTGCCCCAAACAAAACATCTCTAATTCAGGCTCTAGATCAGGGGGTCATAAGATTCCCTTCACGAATCACTGCCTTGTTGTGGTGAAGGGGCTTGCATAACTCAATGAAGCTATGAGCCATGCCATGTAAAGCCACCAAAGATAGATGGGTCATAGTAGAAAGTTCTGACAAAATGTGACCCACTGGAGGAGGGAATGGCAAACCCGCCAGTATACTTGCTGTGAGAACCTCATGAACTGTATAAAAAGACAAAAAGATAGGATACTGAAAGATGAGTCCTCCCAGGTCAGAAGGTGTCCAATATGCTACTAAAGCCCCAGAAAGAATGAAGCAGCTGGGCCAAAGTGGAAATGACACTCAGCTGTGGATATGTCTGGTGATGGAAGTAAAATCTGATGCTGCAAAGAACTATATTGCATAGGAACCTAGAATGTGAGGTCCATGAATCAAGGTAAACTAGAAGTGGTCAAGCAGGAAATGGTAAGAATAAACATCAATATCTTAGGAATCAGTGAATTAAAATGGACAGGAATAGGTGAATTTAATTCAGATGACCATTATATCTACTATTGTGGTCAAGATTCCCACAGGAGAAATGGAGTAGCCCTCAAAGTCAACAAGAGTCCAAAATGCAGTACTTGGGTGCAATCTCAAAAATGATAGAACGATCTTGGTTCATTTCCAAGGCAACCATTCAACATCACAGTAATTCAAGCCTATGCCCCTATTGCCAATGACAAAGAAGCTGAATTTGATCAGTTCTACGAAGACCTAGAAGACCTCCTAGAACTAACACTAAAAAAAGATGTTATATTCATCACTGGGGATTGGAATACAAAAGTAAGAAATCAAGAGTTACCTGGAGTAACAGGCCAGTTTGGCCTTGGAGTAAAAAATGAAGCAGGGCAAAGGTTAACTGAATTCTGCCAAAAGAATGTACTGTTCATAGCAAACACCCTTTTTCAACAACACAAGAGATGACTTTATACATGGATATCACCAAATGGTTAATACCATTTGATTTCAAATGGTTGAAATCAAACTGATCAAATTCTTTGTAGCCAAAGACAGAACAGCTGTACACAGTCAACAAAAACAAGACCTGGAGCTACCTGTGGCTCACATAATCAGTTTCTTATAGCAAAATTCAGACTTAAACTAAAGAAAGAGGAAAAACCACTAGGCTAGCCAGGTATGACTTAAATCAAATCCCCTATGAATATGTAGCGGAGGTAATAAACAGATTCATGGCATGAGAGCTAGTAAACAGTTTGCCTGAAGAAATATGGACAGAGGTTGGTAATACTGTACAGGAGGCAGCGAACAAACCATCCAAAGCAAAAAAAAAAAAAACAAGAAGGAAAAGTGGTTATCCAAAGAGGCTTTACAAATAGCTGAAGAATGAAGAAAAGTGAAAAGCAAGGGAGAAAGGGAAATGTACACCCACCTAAACACAGAGTTCCAGAGAATAGCAACGGGAGAAAAGAAGGCCTTCTTCAATGAACAGCACGTAAAAATAGAGCAAAACAACAGAAGGGGAAAGACTAGAGATCTCTTCAGGAAAACTGGAAATATTAAGGAAACATTCCATCCAAAGATGGGTACAATAGAAGACAAACAGTAGAGATATAGAAGAAGTAGAAGAGATCAAGAAGAGATGGAAAAAATACATAGAAGAACTGTACAAAAAAGATCTTAATGATCCAGATAACCATGATGGCATGGTCAGTCACTCAGAGCCAGACACTCTGGAGTGTGAGGTCAAGTGGGCCTTAGGAAGCACTGCTGTCAATACAGCCAGTGGAGGTGATGGAATTCCAGCAGAGCTATTCAAAACCCTGAAAGATGATGCTATCAAAGCATTTCCCTTAATATGTCAGCAAATCTGGAAGACCCAGCAGTGGCCACAGGAAAAGGTCAATCCTCATTCCAACTCCCAAGAAGGATAATACTAAAGAATGTTCTAACCATCAGACACTTGTACCCATCTCCCATGCTAGTAAGGTCATGCTGAAAATCTTGCATTCTAGGCTTCAGCATTAACATGAACCAAGACCTTCCAAATGTTCAAGCTGGGTTTAGAAAAGGCAGAGCAACCAGAGATCAAATTGCCAACATTTGCTGGATCATAGAGAAAGCAAGGGAATTCCAGAAAAATATCTAGTTTCATCAATTACACTAAAGTTTTTGACAGTGTGGATCATAACAAAATGTGAAAGCTCATAAAGAGATGGGAATACCAGACCACCTTATCAGTTTCTGGAGAAATCTGTATGTGGGTCAAGAAGTAACAGTTAGAACCCTGTATGGAACAACTGAGTGGCTCACGATTAGAAAGGAGTATGACAGGACTGTCTGTTGTCACCCTGTTTATTTAATCTATATGCTGAGCACATCATGAGAAATACCAGGCTGGATGAGTTACAAGCTGGAATTAAGATTGGCAGGAGAAACATCAACTTCAGATATGCAAATGATACCACTCTAATGGCAGAAAGCGAAGAGAAACTAAAGAACCTCCTGCTGAGAGTGAAAAAGTCTGCTTAAAAGTAAATACTAAAAAAACTACATTCATAGCATCAGGCCCCATATGTCATGGCAATAGAAGGGGAAAAGATGGAAGTAGTGAGAGATTTCCTCTTCTTGGGAAAAATCAGTGTGGCTGGTGACTGTAGCCATGAAATCAGAAGACAACTGCCTCTTAGCAGGAAAGTTACGGCAAACCTAGACAGTATGTTGAAAGCAGAGACATTCTGCCGACAAAGGTCCATAGAGTCAAGGCTATGGTCTTTCCAGTGGTCATGTATGGTTGTGAGAGCTGGACCATAAAGAAGGCAGAATGCCAAGAATTTATGCCTTCGAACTGTGATGCTGGAGAAGACTTCGGAGAGTCCCTTGGACAGCAAAGAGATCAAACCAGTCAATCTTAAAAGAAATCAACCCTGAATACTCATTGGAAGGACTAATACTGAAGCTGAAGCTTCAATACTTTGATCACCTGATGCGAACAGCTGACTCATTAGAAAAGTCCCTGATATTGGACAGATTGAAGGGAGAAGGAAAAGAGGGAATCAGAGGATTAGATGGCTAGATGTCATAACCAATGCAATGGACATGAACTTGGGCAAACTCTGGGAGACGATGACAGACAGAGGGCTGGCATGCTGCAGTCCATGGGGTGGCAAAGAGTCAGACACGACTGGGTGACTGAACAACAACACACACGGTACTCTACAGAAAGGGTGGTTAATGCAGTGGAAGAGAGCCCTGATAGAGACAGCATCATAAAAGTCTGGAAGGATTACAGCATTGAAAAATGCCATCATTATAGAAAAAGATGTGCAAGCCATCAAATCTGAAATAATAAATCCCTGCTAGAAAAAACTATGTCCAGATGTTATCCATGACTTCACAGAAATTATGACTGAATCAATCAAGGAAATCATGAAAGAGACTATAGATACAGAAAAAAAAAAAAGATGGGGGGTGAAGGGTTTCAATATATAAATCTTGGAGAAATTGAAGACTGATAAACAGCACACTAGAGCAATTAACAGAAGATGACTTGATGGAGATGAGTATTTCCAAACCAGTGTCAGATGATGAGGAAGATGACATAGAAGAAGCAGTGCCAGAAAACAAAGTGACGTTAGGGTAAAAGGGTGGTGGTTTTAAGACTGCTTTTGGCTTCTGTGAGGGACAGGGAGGCCTGGCGTGCTGCAGTCCATGGGGTAGCAAAGAGTTGAACACAAATTAGTGACTGAACGACAAAGGACTTCTTTTACAACATGGAACCTTCTATGACATGGCTACTGAAACTAAACCAAACAATGAAAGATAGGTTGGTATCATATAGAAACATTTTTAGAAAAATGAAAAAGCAAAAATGGCAGTCAGAAATGATGATGTATTTCTGTAAAGTTACACTAAGTAGGCCTGCCTCTCTTGCCTCCCCTTTCATGTTCTCCATCTCTCCCACCTCTGCCACCCCTGAGACAGCAACACCAACCTCTCCTCTTCAGCCTACTCAACGTGAAGATGATAAGGATGAAGACCATTATGATGATTCACTTCCACTTAATAATCATCATCATCATGCATATAGTAAGCCATCAACATGCACACAGTTAATAAACTTATCTATTGTGTATAAGTGTTTTCATGTGACAATCTAATAACTGTAGAGCTAGAACTGTATGAGATGCTTTTGGGTCATCATCATCAACTAAGTATTCATGTTGAACATCACGTGCAAGATCTGTACTGAAGTAGATAGTCTATCCTGAAATAGACATGAGGTGAGTGAAAGTCACTCAGTAATATCCGACTCTTTGCAACCACATGGACTAAACAGTCCATGGAATTCTCCAGGCCAGAATACTGGAGTGGGCAGCTGATCCCTTCTCCAAGGGAATCTTTCCAACCCAGGGATCGAACCCGGGTCTCCCACATCTGCAGGTGGATTCTTTACCAGCTGAGCCACCAGGGAAGCCCAAGGTGAGTGATGTTTATAAAATTAATAATGACCTAGTTTTCTGACGGTTTTGTGACTTTGCTTTCAAAGAATTACACTATCGTACCATATGTCTCTCTCTTGTAAATGGAGAAAATGAGTATCAGTCCATCATCACAAGTTAAGTGCTTTTTTTTAATTCAACAATGTTTCCAATACAGTATTATGGAAAGACTGTAATGCTGTATGCCATAAAAAATTTATAAAAATTTTATAAATTGAATACTAAGATATGATGTATGCATGATGACTACAGTTAACAATACCATATTGTATTGGCCTTCCCGGGTGGGGCACTAGTCAAGAATCTGCCTGCCAATTCAGGAGCTACAAGAAACATGGGTTCAATCCCTGGGTCTGGAAGATCCCCTGGAGTAGCAAATGGCAACCCACTCCAGTATTCTTGTCTGGGAAATTCCATGGACAGAGGAGCCTAGCAGGCTACAATCCACAAGGTCGTAAAGAACAGGACAAGACTGAGGATGCATGCAGCAGAAGGAGAATCAATTTTGTTTCAATAAAACTGGAAAGAAAAAAAGAACTATAGCTATGAAACCCAACATCCTGGCTGCTTTTCATACTAAAAACATTCAGTAAAATCAGAACTCAAATATGAAATGAAAAGTGAAACTATAAGGTCTCAAAAAGTCATAAGTAGAAAGAGGATATCTCCAGTTAAGTTGACTGGATCAAACCTATCCATCCAAATCATCTCTGCTTGCTCCTGAAACCCCACTGAAATGAAAACAGAATAAAAATGGGTAACAAAAGAGATGACAGCCAACAAGAGATGTCAAAAGTGAATTTGGAAGATGGAAAATAAATGGAAAGGTGATTAAGTGATAGGTTTCAGCTTTCTCAACTTTGCTAAATACTCAAAAAAGGCAGGGCCTAATAGCAAGTTGAATTCACATCCATAAAAAAAAATCAGAAACTGGAAGCAGCAATTACCGCTGAAGCCAAACCATGGAGTGGCAGTGAACAAAGAACACTTGCAGCAGTTAGCTCTGTTCTCAGATCTCCTCTGCCAACTCCCTCCCAGACAAAGGGCCCTCTCCATTCTGGAAAAAGAGGGTTTATTTGCAAACCAATAAGGCTGATTCAAAAAGGTTCTAAGGTCATGAAAACCAGACCCAACTGAAGGACAGGATAAGACACTTTATTAAAAATTAGAGGAAATTGGGAAATTGGGGGAGGTGAGACCTCACAGCTCTGTTTCTCTCTTCAGCTCCCAGAACACTGACTCCTACACTTAAGGTACTAGAAGGACAAGGAAGAGACTAGAAGGCTCCTTTGTGGGGAAATAACCAGGCCAAGGGGAAAAAGCTACAGATTCTGGCCTTTTAAAGGTTCTCCAATTAAATGGAAGGGCTCTACACACACAAGAGCTTTCTCCCAGCTTTTTAGTGCTTCTTTCTTAAACATGAACACACAGACAAGGATCACCAGATATTTGAGGAAAGCTTTTCATGTGAAATTCAGACAAATGGGATCAAACACTCAAAGAAAACAAAGACAATCTAGGGAGGAAGGGGGGAGGGGAACCACCTTCAGAACAAGTATGACTTTCATCCACAGAGAGTTAAAATAAGGTATTACAAACATGAAACAAGAAGAGTCTACTATATAAAAGTATAGTCAAAGAACAAGAAACAACTCTTGGAAATTAAAAACTTTAAAAGCAGAAAGAGAATTCAATAGAAAAGCTGCAATATAAAACCGAAGAAATCTCTTCAAAAACAGAAGAAAAAAAAAGTGGAAAGCAGAAGAAGTTAAGGATGTCAATTTATGGCAAACTGACCTATAAACCTAATTCAATTCCAATAAAATTACAACAAGGTTTCTTGGTAGAATATAAATAACATGTCAATTCTCAAAGTCACATGGAAGATGAAAAGGGTAAGAATAATCGTCCTCCCCACTCCCTCAGAAAATATATTAAGAATATGGAGAAGGGAGTTTGCTCTATCTGATATCAAGATTTACTCTAAAGCCATGGCAAATATTTAGTACTGATTTAGAAACAGATCAACATGTAAGAGAAACAGAACAAAGCACCAGGAACCACACTAGATTTATAAAGGAACTTGATATATGACAGAGATGACATTTTAAATCAATAAGTGGAAACAGCACACAGAGGTGAATAACTAGTACAGAGACATTTGGTTATCCATTTGGAAGAAAATAAAATTAAACCTTCCTTCACACTCTATACAGAAAAATATTTTTTCTTTATGACTTTAGGTTATATAAGACATAAAAAAGTACTATCAATAAAAATACTGATACATTCAACTACATTAAAATTTAAAACTGCACACAATGTAAATTGTTTCCATGTCTCCACGAAGAGGAAAAAGATGTTTGCCATGGGATTTAAGTAACCAAGTTATCAAATGTATTTGAAACTCCTATAAATCAATAAGAATATACAAACAAAAAGGATAAGGGGAAAAAAATTAAATTGCACTTCACAAAAGAAGAAACATGAATGACCAATAAACATAACATGAGCAATGTCAGGGAAACAGAAATTTAAGCAAGAGAAATTTCACACACATTCTAATGCAAAAGAAATCAGATCTGAAAAGAAAGAGAAACCAAATCTGAAAGGGAAGAGGTCTTCTCTCAAACTGATACAACCACTTGGGAGAATAATTCAGCATATATTTTATCTAATAATTGCATATACACTAAATACATACCAAATAAAAATATTTGATGCTTATGGAAGCACTGCCTGAAATAATTAAAACTTTGAAAGAAATTAAACCTCAATCAATCCAGTAATGGATCAATTATGATTATGCATATGATAAAACACTATAGATCAGTTAAATTGAATGAAACAGAGATAGTTTATTAAGTAGGCTAAACCTCAAAAACAGAAGAGGGGAGAAAAGTTAGACAAAGACTCATACTGTGTGATACTGCATGCATCCTTTTTAAATACACAAAATACTATTTTAAAAAAAACATGTATCACCAGTGTTTACAGACAGAAAGTTAAACACCAACTTCAGAAGGATGATTATCTTGTCGGGGTCGGGTATTAGTGAATGATTTAGTCTTCAGTGATATAAAATTTGTCTGTTATGAATTCTTAGGCAAATATAACAAACACTAAATGATCTAGATGGTAAATGTTGGCAATATTAATGGTTCTGGTTGGCTATATCGGGTATTAATTCATTATACATTAATCCCTATTAATTTTTACATGTTCAGATACTTATTATAGGTGTATGGTTTAATCAATATAACCCATGTCTGGTGTGCATTCTAATATACAAGAAAATTACAAAATAACTATAAAATACCTCATGCAGTTATACATTCAAATTAACTTGCCTCCTCCCATATAAATTTTTTAATTTTTTTGTCACAGAATTTATTTTCTAATCAAACCAAAGCTACCTAGATCCCTATACTGAGTGAGTCTGTGTCTGTGTGTGTAACAAACTAAATCACATTAGTTCAGTTCAGTCTCTCAATCGTATCTGACTCTTTGCGACCCCATGGACTGCAGTACCCCAGGCTTCCCTGTCCATGACCAATTCCCATAGCTTGCTCAAACTGATGTCCATCGAGTCGGTGATCCCAACTTAATTAAATCACATTAAGGGTAGAACTGTGGTGTTGGAGAAGACTCTTGAGAGTCCCTTGAACTGAAAGGAAATTGAACTAGTCAATCCTAAAGGAAATCAGTACTGAATATTCATTGGAAGGACTGATGCTGAAGCTGAAGCTCCAATACTGTGGCCACCTGATGCGAAAAACTGACTCACTCGAAAAAACCCTGATGCTGGGAAAGACTGAAGGCAGAAGGAGAAGGGGACGACGAGGATGAGATGGTTGGATGGCATCACCGATGCAATGGACATGATTTTGAGTAGGCTCCGGGAGTTGATGATGGACAGGGAAGCCTGGAGTGCTGCAGTCCATGGGGTTGCAAAGAGTCAGACACAACTGAGTGAATGAACTGACTGTCTGAAGGGTAGGGGAAATTGAGTGAGTTTTTTTTCCCACTAGAGGGAGGTGTTGAACTTAAAATATTTTAAAATGAAGTTTGTTTTTGAACTGACATTTAACTTCAAAGTAAACCACACTGTTCTGTTAGAAAATAAACTTCCTTTCTTTCCACATCTTCCAGAAACATAGCCCCGAAAGTATAATTCTTTACATGCACTTATATAAACAATATTTCTTGACCTCCAAAATAAGGTTTCAAGTCTAAAGGATTAAAATAATTAGAAACATATCAGAGTTAAAGTACTCCTCCTTCCTAACCTATGAAATAAAACAACACAGATATAGTTACAACCTTAGTCCAGTACATGATTATCTCTGTAAATCCCCAAAGTCAGCACAGATCAACAATCAAAAATAGCATTCACCAGTAACTTTATGTAATACCTATCACAGGTATAAAACTTGAAGATTCAACACTTAATTTCTAGGCATTTACACAACTTGTATGACAGCCCGAAGACAGAGACAAGGATGTTGGTGAATCATTTTAAAGTAAAGCAAAAAATTTTGAAGGAAATAAAATGTAGATCAATAAGGGATTTTTTAAACGTATTAGGAACTCCCACATAACAGAAAAGCTCACAAGCACTACAAGAATAATGCAAGATGGATGCATTAAATAATGCAGTAAAAGATGGACACCGAATATTACTGAGGTATATTTATGTAATTATGTATGTTTATATACCCTTAGATGAGGGGTAGGACTGGAGTGGGCAGAGTAACAGGGCAGACCTCTACTTTCTGTTTTTAAAGTTCCCTATATTAGGGCTATTTTTACAATAAGAAAAATATATTTTAATTCTATAAGTTAACTATTAAGATATTTCCTTTTTGGAAATAACAGGCAGGACCAGTGCCAGACTCACTTTCTAAATCATTTGCTTACACAGGGCACCAGTGGACAGTTTCCAAGGAAATTACAAAGAAAAGCTCCATGCTACCCTAGATCATTTAAGACAAAATTCTGAAATACTTCCTTTCCATGCAACAAACTCCAAGTTGTAAACAAACACAGCTGTGTTTACCTGGTCGATCACTGACATGCGGAATACCCCATCCCTAACTGCTGTCTTAGCACACATCCATCCCACTGATGGATGCCGAATCTGATTCCACACCTAGTCTGACATCTTCCTTTACCACCACCTCCAACTCTTCCTCTTCCTCCTTCAGTCTGTGGTATTATTTTCAATGAACATTTCCCATGGCCCTTTGCCATCACAAGCTCTCACCTCACATGATCATTAGATATATAAATCAAATCTAGTCAGTGAATGAGGAAAGGATCACTTTATTCCCTGGCTTAGTTACAGAATTTTGGAAATAAAATATGAAAACATATATTCATCTTCTAAATGCTTTCAGTCCTACTGATGAGTTATACATTGAAATGAACTATAAAAATGACAAAGGAAAGAACATGGCAATTTACCACTGCATGTCCCACACTGCCTACAGTAGTAAAGCTCATGGCTAATAAGCATCCTCAAAGTTTCCACTGCTATTGCAGAAACAAACAAATTAATAATTTAAATAAATAGAAGTAAAACATAAAATAACATATTTTCCCAAGATCAACATATCTACGTTATTCTAAAATTACTATGGCTTTGCTTTGTTTTGAAATTTCAAAGAATGCCAAGAGAAGTGTGGAATTTTTATGTTTATCAAAAGAGGACATGCATTTAAAAAAAATGAAAAACACTTTTTTTTAAATGAGATAACTCCGCTAAGAATCCCCATTAATATTCCAGAGAAGTACAATTCATCACTTCAATTACTGGGAAAGAAAGGAGACATGACATAAAATTAAGATTTTCCTTTTATACAAGCCTGAATTCTAAAGCCAGATGAGAGAAATATTATACCAGCTTTGTCTGTTTAAGATGGGGCTTCACTGAGGTTTTTTTAAACTTACTTTAAAAACTGAATTCCCTTAGAGAGTTACACAAAAGAACACTGTGTGATACTAACACCTAATTATAGGATGGAAGCCTAAACCCATCAACAGTCACTAGAGAGGGGAGAGAGGAGAGAATTTTCATCTATTCCTCAAGTTGTTTTAAAAAAAAAAAAAAAGACTTTTTTAAAATCTAAAAGGTTTCTAAGCTTGCTTTATAAAAGGAAAAGCAGTTTTCTTTTGTTAAAATAAAATAGACAAGGAATTAAGAGACAGAGTTCTGAACACTTCAGCTATGGAATACAATTAAATCTATCTCACAGAAGGTGGTAGTAACTAAGGAATCTATTCTTATTCTTCTCACACATAATAATTAAAGATTGACAAAGAATTCCAAATTCCCTTAATACTTCATAATATAAAGTCTGATTTAACCACATACATTTCACGTGAGGTTTAGAGGATTGATCAGGAAACTGTATTAAAATCGTATCATCTACTCATTTAAATATAGGTCTCTACAATATATTTTATAAATTTGGGGCTTCTGACTGGTGGTAGTGGAAATTTCTGAGTATTCAAAAATAAAGAGGTTATTACTTATGTGTACTTGCTTGTTTTAGGTAACCGTGAAGACAATTATCATTAACAGCTCAAATGCCCTCTGCTCTGTGATAAATTTCCCCAAACTCCCAGGCAATTCATCTCTTTAATGATCCCATAGCATTTTCTTTAAAATTGTATTATATTACAATATTTTCTCCTCTCTTTACATGCCTCTCCAGGTTGAAAGATCTTTTAGGACAGAAATCATATCTTAATCAATTTTATATCCTCAGGACCCACAGCAGGAACTCAGCAAGTACTTAGAGAATGAATAAAGGAACAAGTGACCGAGTGACTGAGAGAACTAACTACAGAATTACAGGCAGACTCTGAAAATACCAACAGGTCTAAAGAGTAACTGTCTTTACAGATTTCACAGAGGGAGTGACTGGGAAGAAAAGCATCGCCCAAGGAACAAAGGTTTGGGAAACATGTGATATTGTTGGTATTCTGAACACTTACATATGCAACAAATTCAGTACTTCCACTGTTTACTGCCAGATTTCACTCTTAAAGAAATAGGTGCCTCCTATTCTCTGCAGGTTTGGGGCCACCCTTCCTCTTACAAAACTGCACCTAACACAAAAAGTAACTGTAAAATTTATTTTAGGTGAACATTTTTCATTCTGTAAAGAACACATACCTTTGACACCTATATAAACACTACATTTCAATGCCATTTTATGTAGAAAAACTGTCTTATCACAAATTAATAGAAGAAATGATGGAAATTTATTTGAAATTTTAAATTAGTTGATCAGTGAATGAACAGTTTTAATTTCTCCTAACTCTCCTTCAAAATAATTTATAGAATGTCCTAAAGAAATGCAATATACACAGAAGTAAGAATCTGGAGACTCATAATCTTTACCCACACTAATTGCTCAGTCTATGATATGACTGAATCACAAATTGCAGTCTGCTCATCTATAATGGAAATTATTAGATGAAATCAGTGATTTTCAAATTGCACTGTGTGTTGGTAGGGAAAGGGTTAAAAGAACATGATTAAGAATTTGCACTTCTTAAAAAGAGTTCAAAAGAGAGTATCACTATATTATATGATTTGTAAGCATCCTTTAATATCCAAAATATAATTATTCTATTTCCTTATGTTATTAAAGACTGCTAATAGTCTCCCATTTTAAACTGGAAAACTAAATGCCAAGTGTATATGTGTCCTTTAAAAATCAAATAATATATGCAATGGAAGTCACCTGACTCTAACTCTAATAGTATCTTTTGGAACCAGTTGCCCATATTGTCATGTAACTACAAATGAAACATGACCTTCTATGAATTATTTTCTCCTCGCCTGCACAAGGAGAGTCAATTATCTCACTAATGTAAATTTTAATATCATAAGCATTAAAAAGACATATTGAAGGATCTGAATTATTATTTTTAAATACCTGTACTATAAATTGTAACTCTCTTCTCTCTGCTTCCCATTGTTCTGCTTGTAATCTAAGCTCCTCCAACGTTGTCTCTCTGATATGAGACTCCATCTCATTTTTCTCCTCCTGATGTTTTTCCAATGCTTCCTTTACATGAATAAAATGTTTTACTATTAGATCAATAAAAGTTATCTTTCTTCCTTCATCCCCAATTTAAATATACAAAGGGCTTACCCATAGACTGTTAAAAATCACTATAATTTATGTTGAAAGAATTAATAGAATGATTATATTTTGACAATCAGAATAATATCTGAATAAGAAGCTATGGCTACCCATTTAATTCAAGCAACATTTCATATATGTAATCCATAAAATGACAGATACAGGTAGCTATAGACACAGTATTGATAGATACAGGTAGATATAAATATAGATATTAAATATAGATATTTAAACCAATCTTTACAAAAAATTTAACTGCAGGGGACTGAACAAAATGCATCCTGATAAAAAAGACAAAAACAAAGTAGACTGTTGGGCATGTAAGTAATCTATATGTAAATCTGTATGTAAAGGAGATAATATGGAAAGCTCTAATTACCTATAGACAACTAATTGGATTATCCCTGATAACTCATATATAAACCTAACAAAGAACATGGTATTTACAAAAGGGGAGAAGTTGTTTCATGCAACAAATTAATACTAAGAAAACTCTAGAATGTTTAAAATTTGAAAAATGAAATAAAACATTTTTAGATCTGGTCTATTAACTAATTTCTTGTTCTACAGATAAGCAGTATTTGCAAGATGCTTTTCTTTGGGGATTTTCTTAGTTGCACTACATTTATAGGATCTAATTTGGTTCAAAACCTTAGAAGTATAAAATGCAGGTTTCCTGAGAAGCCCAATTTTCTAAACTGTAGGGTTTAAAACTCAATCTGCATTAACACGAGGAGAAAGATTCTGCGGTTCACATAAGAGAGAGAGAGCTCCCCTGTCCTTATAAACGGTAGCAGCTGCTGCTGCTGCTAAGTCACCTCAGTCGTGTCCAACTCTGTGCGACCCCACAGACGGCAGCCCACCAGGCTCCCCGTCCCTGGGATTCTCCAGGCAAGAACACTGGAGTGGGTTGCCATTTCCTTCTCCAGTGCATGAAAGTGAAAAGGGAAAGTGAAGTTGCTCAGTGGTGTCCGACTCTTTTTTTTTTTTTTTTAAGAATTTTATTTTATTTTTTTTAATTATTTTTATTTATTTATTTGGCTGCGTTGGGTCTTAGTTGGGGCATGTGGGGTCTAGTTCCCTGACCAGGGATCAAACCTGGCTCCCCTGCATTGGGAGCTCAGAGTCTTAGCCACTGGACCACCAGGGAAGTCCCGGTGTCCGACTCTTAGTGACCCCATGGACGGCAGCCCTCCAGGCTCCCCCGTCCATGGGATTTTCCAGGCAAGAGTACTGGAGTGGGGCGCCATTGCCCTCTCTGTAAACTGTAGCATGGATCTGCAAAGTAAAGACTGCCCTCCTCCCAACACTACGGAAAGCCAACAAGGAGAGCCTTGAGGCTTTTTCCCCTTAGGAGAAAGAAAACAGTGACTCCTCTTTATTCCCAAAGGTCTCCATGCAGATTAGTTCAAAGCCAATCGTGTAAAATCAAAGTTTTCCTACCAAGCAGATGATCAAGATCACATCAGGATCCATAAGAGATTTGAGATGCAAGCTGACTGACTATAAGGAATGCTGCCACCATTACTCCTCTTTCTCCATAATTCTAAAACATTTCACATGGGACAGTTTATATAGAGCAGCCCAGGGACTTGTAGTTCCAGTTGTCACTAAACACCCCCATTCAAATACTAATAGAGCCCTTGTATATGTCTGGCACTGTTCCAGGGTCTAAGAATATTACAGTAAATAGAAGAGACAACTGTGAGTGTTAGCAAGCAGGAAATCAAAAGTAGACATGCTGACAATGTAAGGGAACCAGTATGCTAAAACTTTTACATTTGGCACATGCATTTGTAAAATTATTTTTAGTGAAGACTTATTTCCAGTATTCTGAAAAGTCCTTTACACCTTTGGTAAATGGAAAGCATGTTTACCACATTTTTTTTTTAATTTAAATTGGTATTTGAAAAAAAATGGCAAACACAAACAATTCAAAATCTATCTTTTACGTGGGTGGCAACTTCAACTTTAAACCACACTTTTACTTTACAAACTAAAAAAGAACAAAAAAATGGGAGGATAAATAGTTCACAGTAATTTTAGTAACAGGTCATCATATATTTCACCTACCATGCCATACAGAATGTACTCTATATATATAATGAAGTTTACATCAGATATATAAAAATTTTTCTATATTTATTGTATATTCAGGTCAAAATCTAGGGCCCACATTTCTAAAATTCCAACTTTTCATGCTGCTAGACCAAAAGGGTTGTGGGTTCTTATCTTCTTACAATATTCCCATATAAGTGGGGTTTTTTTATTTGATCAGAGAACTCAAACTATTTTTCACAAAAGAAATAGTATATAAACCCACATATTGCTAAAGCGTATTACAAAACAGACCTGCAAATATGACCCTAAAAAAAAAAGAAAGGGAGAGAGGAAAGGAGTTGGAGGAGTGAGGAAGAAATAAGATTTGTTTGCTTTCTGGCATTTTCCTTTCCAAAGATAACTTCAAATAATATATAATACATATAAATTGTGTCCAACTCTTGGAACCCCATGGACTGTAGCCTGCCAGTCTCCTCTGTCAGCGGGATTCTCCAAGCAAGAATACTGGAGTAGGTTGCCATTTCCTTCTCCAGGGGATCTTCCTGATCCAGGAATCAAACCCAGGTCTCCTGCACTGCAGACAGATTCTTTACTGACTGAGTTATAAGGGAAGCCCATAATATATATCAATGAATATTAAATACAGAAAAATTTCTTCATGAAATATTTCACCTGTAGAGTTTTCTCCAGTCTGCTTTTTTCTTTCGTAAGTAAATCATATTCCTGATGGCAATTTTGAATTATATTGTCTCTTTCTTCCAAATCATGTTCAAATCTTCTGCACTCTTCTTTCCATTTCTGCTGGGAAATCTGGAATGCTTTCTCAATCTCATTTGCCTTTCCCTGAAGTTCTACATTCTGAGCTATTAAAAATATAAAAGAATAACAAGCATATTTATAATCACAAATTAAAACACAGGAACTCAAAAACCTAGGCACTAGAGCTGATTTCATTTACAATGTCATCTTAAAACAAAACATTTAACCACTTCACACCAGTCAACATTGAAAAGTTCCTGTCCCAGAACCTATCTATTTTATAATTTCTCAATCTCTTCTTCCCCTCCAGACAGAGATGATTTTGCCACGAATTGGTTATGACATATTCCTAGAGTACATCCAAGTTTAGGTGCACCAGCTGCAACTCAAATGCTTTTTCTCCTATTCAAGAAAATAAATGTTAAAAAAAAAAAAGACAAGTTTAAAAAAAAAACTGCATACTCTTTTTTAAGACTTGATAGGTTACAAATTTTGATTTTTGACTTGTCAAGCAATACTAGTGGCACATCTCATACTTAAGACCACCACAAAATTGAGGCTGTGAACCTTAAAACTAGAACTTTTTGCTCCCCTAAAGTTAGGCTCAACTAACCTCCCATCCTAGTATTAACAGTAACTATCACTTCCCAACTCACTATGTCTCCTGTTCTGTTTCAGCATCTAGAAAAGAAGTAATGAAAGGCTTCCAGGTCTGTCTTCACCACCTACCACCTGATTAAACCTCTCTGACTCTAACACTCAGCCGGAATCAAGTGCCTCCTAGTTAAGTTGCTGTAAAGATAACATGGGAGTATTAGTGATGGACAGGGAAGCCTGGCGTGCTGCAGTCCATTGGGTCGCAAGGAGTCGGACACAACTGAGAGACTGAGCTGAACTATACTTGTTAAACAAAGCAAAAAAAAAAAAAAAAAACCACTATTTGTAGTATTATTTCTAATGATATTTGTGTTTTAAATGGATCAAGTATTCAAAGGGTTCAAAACACAAAAGTTACTTAAAAGATAGAAAAAATCTCCCTCCCATTCAGTTACAAGATAATATTGTATTGCTTAGCATCCTGTATTGCAAGTAAGTTTAAGTCATTTTGATTCCTGTTTCTTTGCAAATGGCTTCTTTTTCTTTCCTTTCCTATTACTTTCTCTCTGAAAGCCTTAGGATCTTTACTTTGTCCCTGTTTTCTGGAATTTCATAATGCTATGACTTCACATAGGTCTATTTTCTTCCACAGTGGTAAATATCCAGTGGGCCCTTTCAATCTGGCAACTTAGATCTTTCAGTTCTCAGGTGTTTTCTTTTTAAGTAATTTCATTGATCATTTATCCCTTTCTGCTTTCTCTCTTATCTCTTTCAAGATCCCCCACTATACAGATTGGTCCTCAACGTTTCTTGCCTTTTCTCTTTCATCTTTCTACCTCTGTCTCTAATTTGGGGAAATTTTTCCCATCTTCATCTTCCAGTGCTTTTGTTGCCATTTTTCATTTCTGACTTCATATTTTTAATTTCTAAGAGGCTTTTATTTTCTTTATATCCCCCAGTTCTTATACCATAGATGGAACATATTCTTTTTCAGCTGTGAGGGTATTAATAATGCTTGCTTGTCAAATCTTCTCCTTGCAGAGTTTTTGATTCTCCCAGATTAATTCCTTTCACTCCATTTTAGAGGATTTCCCAAGTTCAGTTCAGTTGCTCAGTCATGTCCAACTGTTTGCAACCCCATGAACTGCAGCACGCCAGGCCTCCCTGTCCATCATCAACTCCTGGAGTCCACCCAAACCCATGTCCATTGAGTCGGCAATGCCATCCAGCTATCTCATCCTCTGTCATCCCCTTCTCCTCCTGTCCCCAATCCTTCCCAGCATCAGGGTCTTTTCCAATGAGTCAACTCTTCGCATGAGGTGGCCAAGGTATTGGGAGTTTCAGCTTCAACATCAGTCCTTCCAATGAACACCCAGACTGATCTCCTTTAGGATGGACTGGTTGGATCTCCTTGCAGTCCAAGGGACTCTCAAAAGTCTTCTCCAACACCACAGTTCAAAAGCATCAATTCTTTGGCACTCAGCCTTTTTCACTGTCCAACTCTCACATCCATACATGACTACTGGAAAAACCATAGCCTTGACTAGATGGACCTCAACTAGATGGACCTTTGTTGGCAAAGTAATGTCTCTGCTTTTCAACTTTCCTTCCAAGGAGTAAGCGTCTTTTGATTTCATGGCTGCAATCACCATCTACAGTGATTTTGGAGCCCAAGTATCTGCTAATTCTTGGTTATCTGCTCCCAGTTAAGCATAACTATAAGGGTGGCACATCTTTTATACACTCGAATAACTACTACCCAGATTCTGAGCTTGAGGGCAGAAGTTGATAATTGTGGTCTGATAAATGTGGGAAGGAAACTCCCTACACCACTATCATTAGGTTTTGCTCTTAGCTTGGTCAGATGACCCATGGAAGAGTCTTCCAAGTTCCCATATGGAGTGTAGTAATCTCAAGGTTCACTTTTGGGAAAGTCAATAGAAAAAGGAATCTAGAAGCAATAGATCCTCAGTATTCAGAAGTAGTATATTATCTTCCTGGTTTTGCCAGTCTGGAAACCCTGTATTTTATCATCTCCAGATATTAAGCCCCTGATTTACACTAGGAAGTGGGAGCAATCCCAGAACAGCAGGCTCTTGGGAAGGGCATCTAAGAACATATGTGCTTCTAGAGCAAACAGCTTTTAACTAACCTCCTTTACTTTACTGCAGCTATTCCAATTCCTAGTTCCAAAGGAATTCCAAACTTCAAGTTCATAAGCCTTTGACCATCTAACAAGTTGTCTGCTAGCTTTTCCTATTTCTTGGCTTAGGATTCTGACATCGTAAGTCTTCTAAGTCAGTTATCCCTTATCCATTTGTTTTCCAACTTCCAATATTTTCTCCCATCTTGTCTTCTCTCTCAATCATTATGAGATTATCTCTTTTAATATTCCATAAATCCATTAGGTTTTTGTCTACTCCACCCTCAATATTTTATCACAAAAATTTTCAAAAATAAAATTTAGAGTAATAGAGTATTGTACAATGAACACCTATAAACTTCAGACTAGATTCTATGATGGTTAACATTTTGCCATATGTATGTTCTTTACACATTCATCCATACATCTATCCATGTATGCATTCATTTTCTCCATCCGTCAGACCATCATAGTTCATATACATTTCAAAACAAGGTACAAATAAAAGTACATTTCACTCCTGAATAACTGAGCATTCATATCAATAATTAGAACTAAAATGTATAATTCAATTATTTTGCAGGTAAAATTTACATATAGTGAAATTGATAAATCTTAAGTGTACCATTCAAAGAGATTTGATAAGTACATACACTAATGTAACCCAAACCCTTATCAAAATAAAGAACATTTCCTTCAATCTGAAAATTTCTCCCTACCTTTTTTGAGTCAGTCCCCCCCACCAACCCAACCCTAGAGATAACCATTGTTCAGATTTTTTTCACCAACAAACTTTTTTCTGTCCTAGGATTTCACATAATGGAATCATACAGGAAGTCATCTTCTGTGTAAAATTTCACTCAGCATAATATTCTCGAGATTCGTTCATGTAATTAAATGTATCAGGAGTTAGTTCATTTTTATTGCTGAGTAGTATATTATCCAATGAATATACAAAAATGTTATCTTCTTTTGTCAATGGATATTTAAGGTTTTTCTCCAATTTGAGGCTGTCATAAATAGGGCTGCCATGAAAATTCTTATATAAGTCTTTTGTGGATAAATGTTTCTCAGAGAAAATACCAAAGAGTGAAATTTCTGGGTCACTGGAAAAAATAATATGCTTATTTTAAAAGAAATTGCCAAATTTTTTTCTAAAGTAGTTGTACCATTTCACTTTCTCACTAACAAAATATAAGAAAGAGTCTGAACATATTTGGTAATGACAGTCATTTCAACTGAAGCTATCTGATGTCTATGCAGTGACAGTCAGTGTGCTTTTAATGTGCATTTCCCTGATGACAAGTGAGGGGAAGCATTTTTCATGTGATCAATGGAATTCTTCTATGTTCCTCTGCAAAATGTCTGTTGAAATCATCTGACTTTGGGCAAGTAACTTTCCATCTTTCCTAGCCTTCAGTTTCTTCATAATTAAATAGAAGTCATTAACTTGTACATCTGGTGCCTTTAAAGTCTTATAATCCTAAGTTCCAGACAGTAGTGTAGTAATTAAATGTCAAAGGTAATCAAAACTATTTTTGACCAGTGGCCAGACCAAGACTAAGGATCGTATGCTTTATATTATAACTTTGACATTTGTTGAGCCCATGCAATTAACAAAGCACTTTTGTTCTCTCATTTCATTTTTAAAACAATTTAGTTTCAAGTAGCAGTATGTGGCAGAATCAGGACCTAAATCTAAATCTTCTGAATTCATGTTCAGTGTTGTCTTCATTAAAATCAACTGAATACAAGAAAGTTCAGGGAAACACTATTCTTAATAACCAAAAACTAAACACGACCCACTACGACTGTCAACAAAAATGGATGAATATAAGTGTGGTATGTTCACACTATAGAGTATTAAACATTAAGTTCCTATGACAATAGGGATGAACTCATGAACACAGTGTCGAAGGAAAGCAGCCAGACACAAAAGAGTACATACTATACGATTCCTTTCATATAAAGCACAAAAAGGAGGCAAAATTCATTTTTGCTATTAAAAATCAGGATAGCAGTCATCTATGTGGAAGACTCTGATAATTTTCCACTCCATGACCCAGGTGCTGGTCATAAGCAGTACATACAGCTAGGCGTATTTCTTTACATGTATTGTACTCTGTGGTTCCTAAACCTGGCTAATCAGCAAATCAGCGGCAACGCTTCTTGAACACATAGATTCTCTGAAGCTGGAGATTCTGTTTTAGACTACGTGGGACAGGAAGCCCGTAATTCTTTTTTAAATCTCTATTTGATTCTTCTGATTATTCTTGGAACAAGTGCTCTACAAAGTGATTAACAGAATTTTGAACCTCTTTCTATATATATATATACAGAAAAATTAATGTCAAGTAAATGAATGTTCACATAATTGCCAGAAAGCATACACACAACAGCAAAGTCTGTCTATCCAAAGCCAGTCATACCTCTGCTCTTATATGGAATTCTACATCACAGGGAACAATGATATACAATGGCATTACAACCCTAAACATGAAAAGAAACAGAAATAGTTTTACCACAGAGTTTTTCTTGGATCCTGTGTGCCTCTGCTAGCCTTTCTTCAGCAGCCCGTCTTCCGAGTCCAGCTTCCTTTCTAGCAACAGCCAGGTCGTACTCCAGACTTTGTCGCAATGCCTCTCCTTTTTCAACCTCGGATCGTAGCTTGGCAATCTGGCTCTCATAGCTTGCCAGCTAAAAGCAGATTTCTGATATCATGAACCAATATTAAAACATGTCTCCGAGATTATGAGAGCATGTACTCAAACACTTAAATTAACACAGAAATTTGTTTCTATATTTATGAGACAAGAATTTACACAATGATACTTCCTAGAAGACTGGAAAAGAAGCACTAACCTTACTACCAAATAACATTGACTAATTTTCTTATTCTAGAGAATCCACTAGAGAACAAAAAGTAAAATGAAAAAAATTCTTATATGAATTTATCAAAAATAAAGAGAAATCAACAGGTTTTAATCAGAAATACTCATATGTAAAAAAGGCATGACATATAGTAAGCATTTAAAACTTCATTCTCTCCTTCTCTTCTATAACTGAAATCAAGAACCTAAATATTTCATAAATATTTACTTTGATAAATATCATCTATATTATTTCTCTTGATTATGATATTACTGATAGAGCATTAAAGTAATACAAGTACCAATTCTGCAGGGGTTTTAATAAACAAATATCTAATTTATCCACTATTTGTGAGAGTTTGAACCAGATGATTTATAAAGTCCCTTCCTACTTTTAACTGCTGTGATCTAAACAAAGATTCATTAAATGATATTAAATATTTGCTAAACTTCAAGTACAGTGAAAGTATAAAATCAAACATTATAGAACTCTTGATCACAAGTAATGAAATGCTATAGAAAGGCATAAGGGATTAGTTCTACAAAAGAGGTAAAAATATTACGATAGTTCAAAGAAAATCAAAATTACTCATTGCTGGAGGGAGAGAAAGAGATGGCGGATGAGAGAGAATGCTATCATCAAGGAAAGCACGGAGCTACAACATCAGGATAATGTGAAATAAATAAATACACATATAATTCATGAATTATCCTAGAGTAAAAATTAACTACTGTCCTTGGAATATATGAATATACATATGAAATACATATATTTATATACACACGCTAATAAAATATATAATGATATAATTAAAAAAGAAACCATAACTCATGAATTACACTATGATTAAAAAGTCCATGCTCAAATTTGTTTAAGAGACTGCTCTGCAACTGAGACCATAAGGAACTACATTAAGATTTCCAAAACGTCTAATTGATAAATATCCCGTAGTCACCAGACACATACATCATTTAACACTTTTGATCAAATGTGTTGACCGTTAATTAAAATAAAGACAACAGACAAATAAAAATAAAAGTTCATTAAATTTCTACTTTAACACTCCAAAACAATTCCATTATATTTAAAAAATAATGTTATATTAATTTCCTTTTTAAGCATGAGAATGTTACAGTGATAAATATTGAAACAAGGAGTTTCTAATATGTGAAATGAATCTAAACTAATCAAATTCTACTTTTAACATTATATAAGAAGAAAATAAATTCTACCTCTGCATTGTGCTTAGTTGTTATTTCTAATTTTTCTTTCTTAGCCCGATGGAGTTTCTTTCTGAGATCAGCAGTAACATCCAAGTCTGTTTCACTTTTAACCATTTGTTTTATATCAGATGAAGCATTCTTCAACCTATCAAAAGAAAATATAATTCTTATTAAGTAAATTCCAGGTACTTCTGGTATATCTGATAACTTACTTCTCAAAAAAACAGGGAACATGTTATGGTCCTCGCCCAAAAGAAATGTGCCAGTAAAAGATACTGATTGCAAAAGCTAAGACAGAAATGCAAAGCAGTATATAAACAAATCACTGTCCACTGGGAAACCACCACACTGTTCAAGACAGGTAATAAAGGTTATCTTATCCTACCACAAGCTGACAAGTTTTGGAGAAGACTGAGTTCTTTCCTTTCTACTCTTTTAAATAACATGTTTAAATTATTGCAAATAAAATACATACTACAAAAAGTATAAAAGAATACAGATTTATGCTTTAAAATGAAAGACTAAAGCATTCTACTCTTTTCCCAAAATTAAAATTTTAACCAAAATAACAGCAAAGAGAATTTAGAGATATAAATTCACGAGGAGAATGAGAATAGGAAATGAGACCGTACCTATAAAATATTGGAAGTTGAAATGCAGGTGGATAAGTGGTGACTGACTGACATAGGCAACCTGAATTCAAAGCCAAGGAAGGCAACTGGATTTACACCAGAGTCACAGAAAGCTCACTTCATTGGCAACAGCTTTTAAAGTAAAAGTAGAGCAGAAAACAAAAGAATTGGTTGAAAATCTGCCAAAGAAATAATGAGCTCCTCAAATCCCCTACCCTATACACCACACACTGGGTATTGATTTCTTCCTCACTCTGGCAGAACACTAGGGGTTTATTCCCTGGAGAGGATAAAGCAGAACATCTAGGGATATCAGATACAAATGTGATAAGTGTTCCACACCAAAACCAAGAGATTTAAGTAAAAAGATATATAATAAATTAACATCCTTGATCTTCTAATATTTATTGTCTACCAGAACACTGGCAACCAAAACAGTGACTGGAAGGATCTTCCCTGGAGAATCTAACCAGCAGGCAAAAAAGACCTAAAGAGGATAATGCTAGAGGTTTTCCAGCCAAACAGCTGAACCAGATCAGCTGACAGAGAATACCTCGCACACAGAGCTTCCTATCATCTTTTTAGGCCCCTGCTTCTAAATATGAACAGACAGCCAAGGATCACCAGAAATTACGCAGCATTTAACAAGAAAGACAGAGACAACAAGGGGCAAGGAAGAAGTCAAAGGTTATTCCAGGGAAAAATAACTTTAAATAGAGAGAAAGGAAAAACCCCTAACATTAAAATGCTCAGAAAAATAGGAAGAGATAAAAAATCCATAAAACAAAAACTAGATGCAATTTTAAATGAAATATTCATAGAACAACAACAACAAAAAAAAGAGCTCTTGGAAGCCAAAAACACAAAGGAAGAAACAAAAAACTAACTAAATAAAAGAAAAATATCCAAGATGCCTGAAAAAATTTCAAGCAAAAATAATTTCTACTTTAGAATTTTATGCTCAACAAGTACCATTCAAAGCCAAGACTATGAGAAAGACTATTACAGTTCTGTAAGACATCAAACCATTTACCTACAATGAATTTTCTCAAGGGGATACTGGAGATTTGCTTCACCAAAATAAAACCCACACTGAAAAAAAGACATGGGATTCCAGAAGTAGGGTATTCAAGACAAGAAAACAGCAAAGGAATGTCTAGGATAGGACTCTTGAGAATCCCTTGGACTCATATATTTGAAGACGAGTATTTTCAGGTGGTCACCTTCCAAACTGAATATGGATTCAACATATTCCCTACCAAAATCCCAGCAGCTTCTATTTTTTGTAGAAACTGACAAGCTGAAAGCAACTATACTCTGCATGCATGTTGAGTCACTTTAGTCGTGTCCGACTCTTTTCAACTCTATGGACTATAGCCCAGCAGGCTCCTTTGTCCATGGGATTCTCCAGGCAAGAATACTGGAGTGAGTAGCCATTTCCTTTTCCAGAGGATCTTTCCGACCCAGGGATTGAACCTGTGTCTCTTTTATGTCTCCTGCGTTGGCAGGCATGTTCTTTACTACTAGTGCCACGTGGGAAGCCCCACAACTATACTCTAGTAAAAATTAATTCAAAAACTAAAAATATATAAAAACAGTTTTCTGTGCAAAAACTCCATATTCTTTACGAAACCGTTTATATATACATTTTAAAACCTATGTTATCATTCTAATCCATGGATAATTTGTCTTTAAAAATATAGCACCATAGCTTTCAGACAAGGCCCATACAGAGTAAACCTGATGGTGTGACACACAATGTGTTTACAAGCCTATGAGCTGATCTCTGTGGGAGCCGTTTACAATTGCTTTCTTAAATATGACTGTTTTAACTATTGTGATTATCCTGTAAGCATTAGGTTTTCAGACTTACTAAACCAAAACCAAATAAACATGGAACCTTCTTTACACTTTAAAAAAAAAAGAAAGAAAGAAAGAAATTGACAAGCTGACCCAAAACTTTATATGGAAAAGCAAAGTAATGCTTTTTTTTTATAATGGTTTTTTGCAGAAAACCAAAATAATCTTTAGGAAAAACAAATGGAAGGACTTGACCATCTAAATCAAAAAACTATAAAACTACAGCCATCAAAACAGTACAGAATTGATTGAAGAACAGATAGATCAGTGTACCACAATTCAGACTATAAAATAAACTCATATATTTACATGTAGTCAATTAATTTTCAACAAAGCTGCCAAGGCAATTCAATGGGGAACAGAAACTCTTATCAACAGATGGCACTTCAGTTCAGTTCAGTCGCTCAGTCATGTCCGACTCTTTGCAACCCTATAGACTGCAGCACACCAGGCTTCCCTGTCCATCACCAACTCCTGTCCATTGAGTAGGCAATGCCATCCAACCATCTCATTCTCTGTCATCCCTTTGTCTTTCTGCCTTCAATCTCTCCCAGCATCAGGGTCTTTTCAAATGAGTCAGTTCTTCACATCAGGTGGTCAAAGGATTGGAGTTTCAGCTTCAAAATCAGTCCTTCCAATGAACAGGACTGATCTCCTTTAGGATGAACTGGTTGGATCTACTTGCTGTCCAAGGGACTCTCAAGACTCTTCTCCAACACCACAGTTCAAACGCATCAATTCTTCGGTGCTTAGCTTTCTTTACAGTCCAACTCTCACATCCATACTGGAAAAACCATAGCCTTGACTAGACAGACCTTTGTTGGCAAACTAATGTCTCTGCTTTTAATATGCTGTCTAAATTGGTCATAACTTTTCTTCCAAGGAGTAAGCATCTTTTAATTTCATGGCTGCAGTCACCATCTGCAGTGATTTTGGAGCCCAAAAAAATAAAATCTGCCAGTTTCCACTGTTTTCCCATCTATTCGTCATTAAGTGATGGGACCTGATGTCATGATCTTAGTTTTCTGAATGTTGAGCTTTAAGCCAACATTTTCACTCTCCTCTTTCACTTTCATCAAGAGGCTCTTTAGTTCTTCTTTGCTTTCTGCCATAAGGGTGGTGTCATCTGCGTATCTGAGATTACTGATATTTCTCCCAGCAATCTTGATTCCAGCTTGTGCTTCCTCCAGCCCAGCCTTTCTCATAATGTACTCTGCATGTAAGTTAAATAAGCAGGGTGACAATATACAGCTTTGACGTACTCCTTTTCCTATTTGGTATTAGTCTGTTGTTGCATGTGCAGTTCTAACTGTTGCTTCCTGACCTGCATACAGGTTTCTCAAGAGACAGGTCAGTTAGTTTGGTATTCCTATCTCTTTCAGAAGTTCCCACAGTTTGTAGTGATTCACACAGTCAAAGGCTTTGGCATAGTCAATAAAGCACAAATAGATGTTTTTCTGGAATTCTCTTGCTTTTTCGATGATCCAGCAGATGTTTGCAATTTGATCTCTGGTTCCTCTGCTTTTTCTAAAACCAGCTTGAAATATCTGGAAGTTCACAATTCATGTATTGTTGAAGCCTGGCTTGGAGAATTTTGAACATTACTAGCATGTGAGATGAGTGCAATTGTGCAGTAGTTTGAGCATTCTTTGGCATTGCCTTTCTTTGGGACTGGAAAGAAAACTGACCTTTTCCAGTCCTGTGGCCACTGCTGAGTTTTCCAAATTTGCTGGCATATTGACTGCAGCACTTTCACAGCATCAGCTTTTAGGATTTGAAATAGCTCAACTGGAATTCCATCACCTCCACAGCTTTGTTCGTAGTGATGCTTCCTTAAGCCCACTTGACTTCGAATTCCAGGATGTCTGGCTCCAGCTGAGTGTGAGTGATCACACCATCGTGATTATCTGGGTCATGAAAATCTTTTTTGTACAGTTCTTCTGTGTATTCTTGCCACCTCTTCTACTTCTGTTAGGTCCATACCATTTCTGTCCTTTATTGAGCCCATCTTTGCATGAAACGTTCCCTTGGTATCTCTAATTTTCTTGAAGAGATCTCTAGTCTTTCCCATTCTGTTGTTTTCCTCTATTTCTTTGCACTGATCACTGAGGAAGGCTTTCTTATCTCTCACTGCTCTTCTTTAGAACCCTGCATTCAAATGGGTATAGCTTTCCTTTTCTTCTTTGCTTTAGCTTCTCTTCTTTGCACAGCTATTTGTAAGGCCTCCTCAGACAGCCATTTTGCTTTTTTGCATTTCTTTTTCTTGGGGAAAAGAAAAGAAGGGTTTGCCATTCCCTTCTCCAGTGGGCCACAGTTTGTCAGAACTCTGTACCATGACCCATCCATCTTGGGTGGCCCTACACAGCATGGCTCATAGTTTCACTGAGTTAGACAAGGCTGTGGTCTGTGTGGTTAGATTAGTTAGTTTTCTGTGATTGTGGTTTTCAGTCTGTCTGCCCCTTGATGGAGAAGGATAAGAGGCTTACAGAAGCTTCCTAATGAGAGAGACAAGTGGTATTGAAACAACTGATATCCACAGGAAAATGATAAATTTAGACCCTTACCTCACACCATACATTAAAAAGTAACTTCAGGGACTTCCCTAGTAGTCCAGTGGTTAAGAATCCACCTGGCGATGCAGGGGATAAAGGTTCCATCCCTTGTGAGGGAACTAAATATACCTGCCAGGGAGCAACTAAGCCTGCGCACAACTACTGAGCCTGCAGGCCACAACTAGAGAGTCCATGCACCGCAGGGAAAAAACTCCACATGACTCAACGAAGATCCCACATGCCGCAACTAAAACCTGACGCAGCCAAATGAATAAATATCTTTTTTTTTAAGTAACTTAAAATGGAGCCCAAACTTACATGTAAGAACTAAAATTATAAAAATTCTAGCAAACACAGGAGAAAAATCTTCATGACCTTAACTTGGGCACAGATTTCTTCGATATGAAGCCAAAAGCACAATCCATAAAGAAAAAGAATTGGACTTTATAAAAAGTAGTAACTCTTACACTTCAAAAGACATTATTAAGAAAATGAATTCAAGCCAACAAAGGGGAAAAAATAAGCAAAGTATATATCTGATAAAAGACTTGTATCCAGAATATGTAAAGAACTCTTAAAAGCTCAGTAACAAAAAGACAAATAAAAATTTTAAATTGGGCAAACAATCTCGATAGGCTTTTCACCAATGAAGACATACAAATGGCCAAAAAATGCACATGCAAAGATGTTCAACATCATTGCTCTTTAGGAAAAAAAAAATAAAATCACCATGACATATCACTTTCACTAGATTGGCTATAATCAAAAAGTCAAAAAATAACAAGTGCTGGTGAGAATGGGGAGAAACTAAAACCCTTATACACTGCTGGTATAAACGTAGTATGGTTCAGTCACTTCAGAATGCAATCTGGCAGTTTCTTAAAAATGTTAACATAAAACTAATATATGATGGAAGTAATAGTGTTCCTAAGAATCTACCTAAGAGAAATGAAATAGTATTTCCACGCAAAGACTTGTACACAAGTGCTCACAGCAGCATTATTTATAAAAGGCAAAATGTGGAAACAATCCAAATATCTATCAACTGGTGGATGGTTAAACAAAATGTACATATCCATAAAATGGAATATTCAGCAATAAGAAGAAACAAAGTACTGACACATGTTATGGCATGACAAATCCAAAGAACATGCCTAATGAAAGAAGACAGACACAAATGATATCATACTGTATGATCCCGTTTATTTGAATTATTGAAAAAATGCAAATCTACAGAAACAGAAAGTAGATCAGTGGTAAATAGCAGAGTTTAAATAACTTCATTTGTCCAAATTCTAGAATTCTGAAAAGTAATGTACTTGTTAAAAATTATGATACATGTATATTAATTTGGCAAGCTGGTCCCCCAAATATCGAAAAAGCAAGATACTAAATATTATAAATATTATTCTAATTTTTAAAACATGTATTTATAAATATATGTGTATGTTCAAAAGAAAACTTCTGTGCAGATATATACCAAAATACTATCAGTGTTAACTCTTAAGTGGTAAGATTATAAGCAGTTTAATTGTTTCATTCACTTGCTTTTTTAAATAATTCTAAAAACATATGCATTATCAGCATTAAAATATGTATTAAAATATACAGATCTTTGTGCATATATAAAATCAGCTATTAGAGCAAGAAGGAACCTTGAAGATATGCTGTTTAGCAGTATCTGAACCATCTTCACTAAAGCGGTGGAGAACTAATTGATGAGACCTCACTCTTAACCCTTGAAACATTTGGTAAAAGAAAGAATTCTTGAGATAAAATTTGAACCAAGAAAAATGTTAATATTTTACTCATTTATTCTCTATCTTGCTCCAGAAAGAATTTAAGGTAGCTCCTGAAGACAGGTGGAAAACTTATATAGCAAATCCTATTTATAAAGCAAAGTACATGTTAGCCACCATACTTGCCCCACCCACACATTCCTGCTGAAAAGGTGCGCAAAATGGGTTCTTCTCTAAATGTGACCAATTACTATCCCTACCTCATGCCCGTTGCTTCTGTAAAATATATTTAAAAGGGAAAACTAAAAAAGAAAAATTAAAAACAGATAAAATTCAGGCATTTATTATCAGATTCAACAAACAGAAAATTACTCGGTAATGTGATTATAAAAGTTTCTAAACACTTATTTTCAATTTCTGTACTTATTTCTTTGTAAATCAGGTTTTGAGTTGCACTCTCCAGAATGGCTCAATTTTATATTATAGACTTAAGAGTTTTCATATTATACACATGAGAAATGAATAAGCCAAATGCAGGCCCCTCACTCAAAGGCAGATATGAACAGTACAGAAAAAGGTGAGCAACAGATATTCTTTATACTGTAAACTCCAAGTAAAGGAGCAGTTAGCAACAGGAGCTAAAACTAACAAAATGCTTAACTAGAGGGATGAATCAGTCAGGATGATGAAGTAAGAGAAAAACAAAGCAACACATATTATGGCAAGCTAAATAATAATAAGCAGAAGAAAAGATTTAGAGAAGTGGAAAATAAGCAAGCCTCTAGGGACCAGAGAAAGTACAGACACTGACTTTTGAGCACTGAGTTAACAAAGGAGCACAAAGAGCCACATAAAGTCTTCAGACCCAGGTCTGACTTTGACCAGGCATCACCCCTGCCCTCCTAGTCCCATGAAATTTCCATTTCCCTTACCATCTCATGAGAATTCTTATAATCAGCCACTCCAACCACTTACTTCTCCACGGTCCCTGCAACCAAAAGCATTCCTCAACTAGAAGATACTGCAGGCTTACCTCTGGACATCACCAGGGGTATTACTCGAAGTGTTCGAATTCATGACAAGTCTTCCAACTCTTTCAAAATACTCCTCTGTTGCTTAATGATATACTTTGTTACTGATGATTTAAACTGTCCAAGATGTCTGTGGTTTACAGGTTACGTGGACTGAAGTCTGCTGAAGTAAACCATATAATGGTAGTTACTTATGTGAGTCCTGAGATGAGTGATTTTTCTTTTATGTATGCATATATATATATATATAAAAGTTTTCTTTATCCATTCATCTATTGATGGACACTTAAAAGATATTTTGTACCAATAATCCAGTGTGTTAGCATTAGGAGTACCTGATAAGGAAAAAATCTGGCCTTAGTTTTTAAACAGTTTCATTCCTCTCTGCTTTGCTTCATAATGGACATATTTAAAAATTATATGGCTAAAAAATTAATATAATAGGCCAGGGCATTGAACAATAATTACTTGAATGATAAATGACCCACCAAGGCACACACACCATCATGAAGGAAAAATAGAAGAATTATTTAGTAAAATTGTAGGTGTCCAAGGATAGTTAGAAGACCTACCCCCACTGAAATCTAACCTGATCTGTCCCTGCTCATGATAAACAACCCTGAGAGAAATCACTGAAAGAAGGACTCAAATAAGCCAACTGAGATGTAGACCCAAACACAGTACTAAGAACTGGACTAATGGATCCTAGAGCCAAAGAGCAGAGGATCTTCAAAACACTGATTCACACGGCTGATACAGAATAGCTTGACCTAGAACAAAGAAGATGGAACATTTACTAAGATGAGGGGGAGCATCCCATTTTATTTTATTCTTCCTAAATACTACGTTTGGGAACAGTAGTAGACAAACACACAACACCATCATTAATTTATTGAACACCTAGTGCAGTAAGCACTGGCCTTGGTACTTTACACACAGAGCTACAGAACTCTGATCCTTATAACACCACAATATAAAGATTATCTCGTTTTTTTAAAAGAGAAGTCTAAGACAGATATTAGAAATAATTTGTCAAAAGTCACATAGTTACTGAACCAAAATTCCAACTCATTACTATCTCACTATATAACTCTAAGCCCAAGCTCATTCTACAATGTCACTGTTGGTACAGGTAAACTATAATTATCTTACCTGAGGTTTATTATCCTCATTTCAATTACAGAAACGCATCTGATTCAGAGAGGCTTAAATGACTTGCTTATAGCCAGTCAGCTACTCAGTAGAGGACACCAAAGAATCAAGCCCTTCTAATACTGAGTCTCAAAATCTTTTCATCTTACCACCGTGCCCTCAAAGTTCAGACTCCAAAGAATCTGCCTTCAGAATGAAGTAAACGAGTTAGAACTTAGAAGGAAGGGACTCTTTGATACATAAGAGTAATGTCCAAGGCTCAAAAGTACATATATATGTTTTCTACTTCTGTGAAAAGAATTAAATCCACACACAAACCCCATGTGCAAACTTACATAACACAAACAGAACCTCTATTTACCTCACAGGAAAAGAATTTACATACTTAGAGCCTTAATACTGTCTGTGTTTTTGACTTTGTTTTGATCTTGGGCAGAGAAATGTGGGGAAAGGTAGTTAACCTAACTTTAACGTAATTGTTTCAATAAGGCTAAACTGACAAGACCCACCCTTTTTCACTGCATTATTTTGGTATCTAACATCTTCAAACCTGAATGGTCGTCTAGAGAGAAAGGGTCTTCCCTAGCTCAGACACAAGTTTCACTGATTTCCATATCACTGATACAGACAGCGTAACAGGCAGATGGTTTCCCATGATCTCTGTCCCATGGTGTTTCTAATTTAATACCCTCCCCTTTACTGGGCAGAACCCGAGACTTGCTTCTCACCAAGAGAACATGGCGAGGGTGACAGGCTGTACTCTCATGATTACTTTATGTTATATATGACTCTGTCCTAGCTGATGAAGTGACAGATAATCCCCAGCACACTGTCACACTGTGAACTGCCAACGTAGAGGGCCAGTTGACAGGGAACTGCAGGCACCCTCCCCAAAGGCAGTAAAAAGCCAGATCCCTCGCTCATACAGATGCCAACAGGAAACACATTCCAGAGAATTCCCTGGAGATCTAGTGGTCAGGACCCTGCGCTCTCACTGCAAGGAGCACAGGTTGGACCCCCGGTCAGGGAACCAAGATTCTGTAAGCCGACTCTGCAAGCCACATGGCACAGCTAAAAAAAAAAAAAAAAAAAAGACATTCTGCCAACAACCTGAATGAACGGGGTAGCAAATTATTTCAGGTCAAGGCTCCACGTGAGAACACTGCCAGCAGCACCCTGATTGCAACTTCATGAAATTCTGAACAGAGGGCCCACCTACGCAGTGCCCAGATTCCCAACCTACAGAAACTGAGAAATAATAAATCAGGGCTGTTTTAAGCCCCTAAGTTTGTGGTAACTTGTTACACAACAATAGAAAATGAATACAGATAACAAGCTTAAAAACGCATTTGCAGAGTTAAACAGAAAAAAGAAAAGAAAAAGAGTTAATATGTAAAGTACAAAATGGATTCTGACATCAACTCCGCCTATGTGTGTAAGTCTCTTGGTTTTTCCATAAGTTAATTTCTTAATGAATTTACATAGCACAGTTTGTAAAAATCCTATCTAAGGTAATAAGGTAGAAAAACTAGAAAACTATGGACAATGTTTACAATAAAAAGAATTACAAAATACAAATGAATAAGGGCAAACCAGCAACAACCACAAAACCCACACAGAGGTGGAGGTGTCCATACAGAAGAAAGCAGAGGGAAATAACAAGACCCCCCCCCCCCCGAAAGAACCCCAAAGGATCAACAGTTAATGGAAAGCATGGCAGGAAAATCTGAGAGCAAGGGCTGAAATTGACACATGAAACTGACAGTGTAAGAGCGTCTTAAAGGGTTGGTACCATTCAGCCTCACAGACTTCCATTACTGACCTGCCAAGGCGCCCTTCCTGAACAGGGGCCCACACTAATGAGAATCAGGGAGAATAAAGACAAAGTAAAGAGACAGCTCAGACCAAATTGTAGGAGGAAACAGGACCAGCAAATCTCAGTACCAAGCACTCACAACAAAAAAAAAAAAAGACAGGGTTTTGTGAATTCTGAAAAGCTTTTCTTTACCTTGCCAAAAATTCAGGAAGACTAACTTTTCATAAAAATCAGCAACAGAAAAGCAGAGTGTTCAAATTTCATATGAGGAGAAAGAGAAGGAACGGAATGGACTCCTAAAAATGAAATAATGACAGAAAGACAAGTCCACACATCAGATTAAAATCATAACTTACTATTTCAAAACGAGCTACAAGGGGGACTTCCCTGGTGGTCCAGTGGCTAAGACTCCATGTTCCCAATGCAGGGGCCCTGGGTTGGATCCCTGATCAGGAACTAGATCCCACAAACCGCAACTAAGGTCTCACATGCCAAAACTAAGATTCCACATGCTGCTGCCACAAAGATCAAAGATCTCATGGGCCCAAACTAAGACCCAGGACAGTCAAATAAATAAGAGCAAATATTGAAAAAGCTGAGCTACAAGACATTAACAAAATGGTATAAGGCATGAAAGAATAGGAATCAGAATTAGAAAACATCAGACATAAGATCAGACGAAGATTAGAAAGATTAAAAGAAAATTTCTGCAGTGAAGATTAAAGTAGAGGGAACAAGAGTAAATAGACATGATCAAAAAAAAACCTCTTAAAGGACATACAAAATGAAATAGAAGTAAAATTTTTAAACAAAAATTTAAGAAAAAGACCAAAATGATTCAAGAGAATGTGAAAATATACTGAAAGCAGGCAAAGAATAACCAACATGGAAATAACAGAAGTCTCTGAACAAGCAATAAAGCAAGCAAAACAGAACACTAAAAACTGTAATTCAAGAAAACTTTTCTTAAATATAAAAAGATTCTAATCCACAGTTCCAAAAAACAAGTTGCATATCTGAGAACACGAACCCAGCACAATAAACACCAAGACATATTCTAAGATAACTACTGGACTTTAGTAAAAAGTTGTATACAAATGTTCATAGCAGCATTGTTCATAAACAGCCAAGAAGTAAAAAACCCAAATATCCATCAATTTGCCAATATATAAACAAACATGAAATATTATTCAACCATAAAAAGGAATGAAGTACCAATATATGCCACACATGGATGAATATTGAAAACATTATGCTAAGTGAAAAAGCCAGACAGAAAAGGACACATACAGTATAATTCCATTATCTACGAACAAAGTGATACCCCAAAGCCACACCCTTCCATACATCATTCCTACTGTGCACACACAAACATCCCTTCTCCAGGCATCACACTTAGATGCTCTCGTTCACTCTACACCAACCCCATGGGGAAGATTCTATTAATATCCCCATTTTATACCCTGGGAAACTGGGGCTTAAAGATACTCAGTCACTTGTCCAAAGTCACATCTCTAGTAAGTGACAGAGTAAGGATTCAAATCCAAATTGGCTGTCTCCAGAGCTTTGCTGTGTACCTTTGCCATTAACCTTCAATACACGGCTCACCCCATGGCTTCCCTTGAGCATCAGGGAAGCACTTCTGCTCCATACTGCCGAGTTCTTAAACACAGATCATTCTTTCACACAACCAAACTACAAGTCAGTGTCTTAATAAAAGATGACCCAGACATCCAGTGAATTTCTCAATCCAGAAGGAATTTCCAGAGTTGGGCCAAAAGCAGGGCACCCATTGGGCAGTGATGGATAAAGGCAAAGTTTAAATCAGTTTCTTATGTTACTGTGTTAATATCTTTATGTTCTCTTGGTAGTGAAGTTGGTCTATTCTCACTACTTCCACTAAAACAGATGAAAGAAAGTGAAAGTCACTCAGCTATGTCCCACTTTTTGCAAAACATGGACTATACAGTCCAGAGAATTCTCTAAGCGAGAATACTGGAGTGAGTAGCCTTGCCCTTCTCCAGGAGTTCCCAACCCAGGGATTGAACCCAGGTCTCCCACATTGCAGGCGGATTCTTTACCAGCTGAGCCACAAGAGAAGCCCCAAAGCAGATGAGGGGATGTTATGTACATCATCCGTCAAGAAGTTTTTTTAGGATTTCCCTTGTGGTCCAGTGGCTAAGACCCCTTGCTCCCAATGCATGGGGCCCAGGTTTGATATCTGGTCAGGGAACTAGATCCCACACACCACAACTAAGACTGAAAAGAAAAAAAGATCTCGCATGCTGCAACCAAGACCCAGAGGGACCAAATACATAAATAAAAAATATATATATAAGAACTTATTTTAGAAATAGTTAATGGGGCAATTGAGGAAAAGGGATCAATGGTCTGGACATACTGATAGTAAGTACCAGCCAAAAAGACAATTCTGCTTTAGATTTCAGAGCTACTCCTGATAACAAGTTTTCCTATCTCACATCTGAGTCCTTCTGTAAGTCATCCAAAATGCACTGATCTCTCTCAGTGTGTCTGCACAGATTAGGGGAAAGGGGAGGGGCAGGCAGAATGAAAAAATGAAAACTATTACTGAGCACTTCCTGCATGCCACACACATATACATTAAGCATATTGGAGCTCAGTGAATCTTCCCAATACCCTACAGATTATTTCACAGATAAGAACACTGAGGCTTGGAGAGGTTGAGTAACTTGTGTATAAAGATATCCAGCAGGAGGTTAAGAATTCAAGTTTATATTGTGGCTGACTCCTAAATCCATTCTCTGTCATAACACAGTGCTGTCTTCAATACTAACCACATCTGTAGTGTGGGTGTCTATTAGCAAACATATATATTTCACCTTTAAAAAAGATGTTCGGTTCTTTCATCAAAACAAAACTAAGACAAATGGGCTGAGGCAATCAAAGTATTTTAGGATTAAATGAGACTTCAGAGATCCAGTCTATCCTTCTTATCTGACAGATAAGGCATTTTAATGCCCAGGGAGCTTAGGTGATTTACCTGAGGTCACACAGTTAATAAAAGTCTCCACTAGAACTGATACAGAAAGCTCCAAACTAAAACTACTGCTTTCATCTTTCCTTGTAGAAGGTTGTACTGCCTTTGTTTCCTCTTCATTTAATGGGAAACCAAGTTCCCTTCCTGCTCTCTGTTTTGTTACTAGGCACTAACTGTTCAATAAAACAAGTGACAAGAAATGGTAGGTTCTCTCTCCTTCAAGATTATGAAAAGAACTAAATAAAACATCAATGTGTAATGTGTTCAAAAGACTTGGGACACCAACTGAAATTAGCTCTCAAGTAAATTTAAGTGGTTATCATTGGCGATCTGCTTAAAACGGTGGGGGGTGGAGGGAGGAATCTCCTAGGATAAATATCACATGGAATGAATAACAGTCAAAAGGAGACTCCACTTCTGCAGAAATCATACAGCCACGGAGCAACTCAGACCTCTCTTTTAAGAGTCATGAACTAGACGCTACAGAAGACAACCTAGCACAATTCATTCTTTCATTTATCAAACATTTATAGAGTGTCTAGTGTGTGGCTGGCGTTTGTATTAAAAGGGATGAAAACGATCTGGTTCTTGTCGTCGAAGGACTTAATGATTCTTGAGAGGGAAAGAGCCCAGCAATCATCAGAGTTGTAAACTTAAGAAGCTCCAAGTCCAGGCCCTCTGAGTCCTGCCCTCTGGACCCTACCCAGTCCTGTGGGTACTGAGGCAGCGGTCTTTGGCTAGGATGATCCAGAAGCATCTTCCTCCAGGTGGGCGGAAAGGCCCAGCCCAGGGAACTGGAGGCGAGTCCCCATTGACAGAACATCCTCAAACTAACTCAGGGTCCCCCATAACCTTAACTGCAGCCCCCCTATAACCGTTCCTCTCAACACCTCCCAGCCCCAGTCTTTCTCCTCCAAACTCCCACATCTGATGGTTACCTCAGGGGGCTCCCGCGATCCAAACTGCACACCCACGGCCCCCGGGGCAGCTTCAAATCTCAAAGGCAGAAAAAGGCCCGGGCCGACGGCGGGGTCGGAGCAAAAACTGTTGGAACCCGACGGACTCTAGGACCCGGGGAAGGGAGACGACCAGCACCGCGGGCAGCGAAGGGAGACCAGCCCCCGAGAGACAGTGTTTACAACGGCCGCTTCCGGAGACCCGCCTTCTCCAACAGACCTCGGCAGACTTTCGGGGGGCCCCTAGCCCCGCCCCGGCCTGCCCCTCTCCGCCTCCCGCAGCTCCAGGATACGCACTCGGAGAACGCCGGGCGCGGATTGGAAGAGCCGGGCCCGCGGAGCGGCGCGGCCTCGCTGGAAGGCACCCGGCGCATGCGCTGTTGCTGGGGGGCGGCGCGCCGGCCGTCGCGCGCGGCCCCGCTGCTGGCGCGTCCTTTGCGCGCGTGAGGGCGCCGGGCCCCGCGTCCGGCATGCAGAGTCTCGGCGCGAGGTTCCCGGGGCACCGTCCTAGAATCCCCAGGGAGCTGGCTCAACAGGCCGGTTTCCAAGCCCTCGCTCAGAAACCCGCCTCCTGAATAAAAATCTTAAGAAGGCGAATCCCAGGTGCTCCACGTTTAAGCTAGCTCCCCTGCTGATCCTTAGTGCCACTGCCCTCCTTCGGGGTCCAGTCTGGTGCCAGAGCCAGGGGGGAATTCTCTGGGCTCGGCTTCTGCACCAGTGGCTGGTCTCCCGCTGTCCAGACAGTCCCGGCTGCCCGACGCTTCTAGTGCCCTCCTCCCATCCTCCTTGTAGCCCAGCTTGTGGTTGTAAACGGGGCCAGAAAGTGCGGGTCAGTGCGCTTCTGCCGTGGCAGCGCCTCTAACTAAAAATATTACATAAACAGGTACCTCGCGAAAAACTCCTCGGAACCTTAGCTTGTGCCCCAGCTCCCTCCCGTTCCTGCCCTCCTCCTCTTCCTACGCCTCCACCCAACCCCGCAACACACACACACAACACACGCTTTCCTCGTTGATAATTTATACTTAGATTTCTCCTGGAAGCCGCTAACGCCTCGGGGAGATTGGAACACCAAAAGCCCTTCTGTTCCTTGGCTACTGAAAGCCTGTTCCCCAAAGAGCAATGCAAATTGACGGGATTTTGATAAAGGATTTTATCTTCAGCACCACTACTTCCTCTTCCCAAAAAGGTGTTGAATACCACCGGAGCCTTTTATGCTAAAATAGTCCCGTGTCGATTGTAATCAACCTGAAACCAGGTGTAACAGGGGCTGTCTCCCTCTTTCCCAGGAGAACCAACGGTCATAAATGCAAATACAAATTGAGATTAAGCCCTCCCTGATTCGTGTAGCACTGAAACTTTAATTGGCTTGAGTTATAGTCATTTAGATTAAGAAAGGAGGCACATCTCGCTTCTTAATAGTCTAGGCAGAAAGAAGTTAATTGCTTCAAAGAGTTTATGGAAAGGAAAAAATAGCCCACTGTAACATGGAGAAAGGAAATTGGAAGTTACAGCAAACAAACGATATTAGGGCCTTTTTTTTTTTTTACAAGTTTTAAATATTTATAATTTTTTTTGTTTTAGCAAAATCACAGAAGTGAATATTGTACAGCAAGAAATGCCAAAGGTACCACTGTTGTTGTCATTCAGTCCCTAAGTCGTGTGTCTCTGTGACCCCATGGACTGCAGCATGCCAGGATTCCCTGCCCTTCACCATCTCTTAGAGTTTGCTCAGACTCGTGTCCATTGAGTTGGTGATGCCATCCAACCATCTCATCTTCTGTCGCCCCCTTCTCCTCCTGCCCTCAATTATTTTCAGCATCAAGGTCTTTTCCACTGTTAATGTCAACCCTGAACAACCAGAAAAGCTTTATAGAGAGCTTTAAGTTCAATCTGGGAAGATGGTTATAGAGTCACCAAGTTAGAAGGAATTGGAAGACATGGAAGTTACAAACATCAGGACAAGGAAACAGCATGAGGCATTTGGAAAACTGAACAAAGCTGTGTGTGTGTGATCTTGGGGTTGGGGTGTGTGGGGAATAAGATGTCAGGCTGGAGATCACTGAGGGCCTTCTAGGTCATACTTAGTTTACCAAGCAACAGAGCTAATGAAGGATGCTGAGCAGAAAGTTCTAATAATTACACAGTAAATCAGACTATGGGGCTTCCCAGGGTATCTCAGTCATAAAGAATCCACCTCCCAGTGCAGGAGACGCAGGAGACTTGGGTTCCATCCCTAGGTCAGGAAGATCCCCTGGAGGAGGAAATGGCAACCCACTCCAGTATTTTTGCCTGGAAAATCCCAGGGACAGAGGAGCCTGGTGGGCTACAGTCCATGGGGTCACAAAAGAGTTGGACACAACCAAGCACATATGCACACAGATTAGACTGTTACCAAATACTTGGAGATTTTCTATGTTTCTAGTAATTACAAGGAAAATTCTGTGTTGTCACTTGTTTACCTAACATGTTGCTACTTAGGAAAGGTGTAGGGAAAGATGCTATCTAGCCCACTTTTAGCCTCGAGTCACAATAGTCATCTCAGTCTTTCTTTTGAGATATCATTTGATCTGTCACCCCTACGCAACCAAAACAGCTTCTATAGTCAATAATGACATCATTACTAAATGCCAGGTTCCTTGATTTCGTTGCCACTTTGATTGCTCAGATTTCTCTCTAGCATAGGTGAGACTCAGGGTTCAGGCAGCGGTCTGGCTCTTTTGCTGCTGCCCAGGAAACAGTTATCCCCTCTTGCCCCTTAAGAGGATACTTTCTCAGTTTCTGCCCTTAACCTTCATGGTTTACCATATTAGCTTCCTGGGTGATATCATCCATTCCTGCAAGTGTGAACTCTGGGTCCACAACTTTCAGTTTTTCATGTCCACCTCGCATATCATAATATCATAATCTGAGCTCTGGTCTTGAATTTTTAACTCTCATTTGAACAGTGCCACTTTAATGTCTGTCAATATCAAAGTTAGTATATCTAAAACTGAATTCTCTTTCTCACTGGAGCCTTACAAACCGCTCCTCTACCTATTTATGAAGCTTCTCATCTCTTACATGGGCTTCCCAGGTGGTTCAGTGGTAAAAGATGCATCTAACAATGCAGGAGACACAGGATAGAAAAAAATGGCAACCCACTCCAGTATTCTTACCTGGAGAATTCCATAGACAGAGGAGCCTGGTGGGCTACGTCCATAGGGTCTCAAAGAGTCAGAGACTTGAGCTACTGAGCACTTACGCATACAATCTCTTAGACACCCGAATGAAAAAAGTTTAGAGAATCTTTCTTCTCTCAGGCTCTCAATCCCTTCATCTGAGAATTACTAAATCCTACTTACTTTTTTTCTGTCTCCTGTGGTCTTTCTATGCCTCCTACTAATTATCTTCATTTATTGGTTTTTTTATTGCTTCATATCCAGACACTTGTAAGTCAGGACCTTTCTGTGGCTATCACAAATCATCTACATCCTTCTGTGCAAATTCTCAACATTTTTACAAGTTGACAGCTAGCATCTAGGGCATTTTTGAAGCTGGAAACAAGAGAGGAAAGAACCAAAAAATAGAAAAAAATCAAAAGTAGGCCTAAGGGCTCATATTCACCTTTCTGACACTAAGGAGTGTTATGAGCTGATTGTATACATGTGAGCCGCGGGGGGGGGGGGGGGGGGGGGGGGTTTAAGCACCAGATGAGCCACATCCTTTTGACCCTTCAGTAACCTCTCCCAGAAGGTTCAGACACCAGGTGCTTGACTGTTATGCTGCTTTGGTGTCAGTTCTTAGAACTGCAAGGCCTGACATAATTTTTGCCCTTGGTAGCTCCAATTCTTCTCTCTTTCAATCCCCATACTGTTTGCCACAATGGGAATGATCCTTTTGAAGCATAACACTGACTATGTTACTTACCCTCTTCATTAATTCTTTTAATGGCTCCTCAATCCTTACTGGCTAAAACCCAAACTTTTCCTCCATCAGTCAAGGGCCCTTATTCTTGTCTCTACCTGCCTTTCCAACTTTGCCTTCTACTTGGCAATAAATCTTCCCTCTCATTCACATTAGCAACAGAAAACAGAAATAAATGGAGTAAGAGATAGACATAGACTTATATTAAAAGTTTGAAAATGTATAGGCTAATATAAAAGGTTTAAACCCTGATCACATTATTTATTAAACATGTGCCAAGCATTATGCTGAGGGGTTTCACATGTATTATAATTTTTTTTTCAAAAAAGCATCGATCTTTATTTTTTGTTCTTTATAATAAATACATAGTCACTTAAATCAAGGCAATTTTAAAAGTAAAAGTTTCAGGGACTTCCCTGGCAGTTCAGCGTTAAACCTCCGAGCTTCCAACACAAGGGGCACTGGTTTGATACCTGGTTGGGGAACTAAGATCCAACATGCTGGGGTCATGGCCAAAAATAAATTTTTTAAAAAGTCTCCCCAGAGTCCTACCTTCCCACTCTAGATTTAAAAACTGTTAGCAATGTATTATATTTCTATAAAGAAATATAACATTTTGATGCATAAATATGTGTGTGTGCTCAGTCACACAGTCATGTCTGACTTTTTGCAACCCCGTGGGCTATACAGGCTCCTCTGCCCATGGAATTTTCCAGGCAAGAATACTGGAATGGGTTGCCATTTCTTCCTCCGGGGGATCATCCCGAACCAGGGATCAAACCCAAATCTCTTTTACCTCCTGCATTGACAGGCAGATTCTTTACCATTAGTACCACCTGGAAAGCCCTTTGATGCATAAACAAATACATCTTAAAAGAAAGCACATTTATTTGCTTATTCATTTATTTTTATATTCACGTAGTGTGCACACACACACACACTAGTAGCAGACACTATTAGCTGCTTTTCCATATCCTACCCCATTCTTGCTGAAAACCTCAATCTGTTTGCAGCAGTAATAGGTAGAACTCCAAGAGATGAATGCTCTGATCGCAGTCTCCTACTTCCTCCTGCCAGCTACTGGTTCTCCGCAGCTCACTGGTAGCTAGGGTCAGCTGTGTGACCAGTTCTGTATGATGAGATGTGAGGTGAGAATATAAAGAGCCTTGATACTCCATGAGACTACTTAAGTGCTGACCTCTTCCTGGACTTTCTTCTGACATAAACGATTGACTGGTCTGAGAATTCACGTCTGTGCTAGTCATGCTTTCTGAAGCCAAGGGCGTGCTGATTCCCTTGACAGATGTGCTCTAAATACTGCCACTGTGTCTAATTTCAATCAACCAACACGGAGTATCTGACTGTAGAGTTCAGAAGAAATATGTACGTTTGTTCGGCTCTCAAGTGTCCTGTGGGAGGCAGCTCTAGCACTTCACTGCTACTGACGGGTAAACAGATGATCTTTTTTACTTAACAATATGGCTGTGACACAGGCATGCATGCTCAGTCACTTCAGGGGTGTCCGACTCTCTGTGACCCCATGGACTGTAGCCCACCAGGCTCCTCCCTCCATGGGATTTCTCCAGGCAAGAATACTGGAGTAGGTTGCTGTGCCCTCCTCCAGGGGATCTTCCTGACCCAATGAGCTTCGATTAATTGTTATGTTAATATAAAACTATATCTTTTTAATGGCTGAATTGTGATCAATGTATGAAGGGCCATAATTTATTTGTCCTATCACTTAGGTTGTTTCTGCTTTGTTTCTTTAAAAAATAAAACACTGTCTCCATACATATACTTTGCCTATTTGTCTTTTTAAAGTCATAGTACAAACTCCTAGAATAACAATTGATGGATGAAAAGATAAGCATTGAAAACAGAAACCAACATAATTACCTGTCCCTATGTTAAATATTAGCTGAACTAGACATACTTTTCCAGTACTTTAATTAGACAATTCTGAGACCAAACAAAAATAACGTGGTTGCTTGCTCTAGCTAATAATTTTCCCTGGAAGATAAAACTGTGAACTTCCTAAACTGATTGCTTACAAAGGCTAACAATTTATTTACCAAGAATTGCTTCAAAACCATTGCTTTGCTGTGCCCACCAATCTAAGACTTTATATCATAAACTCTTCCCAATCCCAAACATTTCCCTGACTGATTCTCTCCCAAAAAGTATTCAGCCCAAGCCCTAAAACCCCAAAAATAACTGGCCCTAATTTTTCGAGTCACTACTAAGGCTCAGCCAAGGTAGTGTTCTACCTCAGTCAAGGTAGATTTACTGCAGTAAATCTAATAAACATCACATTTTTTATGATGAGCTTTTAAGGAGTCAACATTTGATAGCTGTACTTCAATTTTTTATGCATAGTAACAGATTACTTTCAGGAAGATTATCAATTTAGAGAAATATCAATAGGTGAGTAAGACTATCTACTTCTTTTTGCCCTTGCCAGCAGTAGATATTTTTGCAGTATTGAAACTTCTCCAGTCTGATAAGCAAAAAGTGATATGCCATTGTTCTAATGTTCTTTGAATTCACTTTCATCTGATTCTTGATGAAGCTTAGGAACATCCAGAAATTCTACTTTTATCTTATGTAACTAGATGCATTAACTCACTAATATACCATTCCTGTCATCCCTCAGCCTATAAAAAAAATAGTAAAAATAATTAGGCTTGTTTGACAATCTCCAAATTTTAATCAACTTAAAACTGTCATGAGAAGTCTTAAAAAAGGATAAAAATAAAAGTATAAAAAATGTTCAGCATCTGAGAACTTTTTATTGCACCAATTAGCAATTTGATATTACTACTCTGCTCCAAATCTATACTTTTTTGCCCTGACTCGTGATGTCAGTGCTGGCCCCCACCATCATTTCTCTGTCACAAGCAGATGAGATGCCAGGATGGTTCAATGGAGTGACATTGCATGGCCACACCTGCAGGAAGACATTTTTCCTTTAGGCTGTAGATCTCCATTATCATGTTCCAGCACAGGACCCAACAGAGGAGCTCCATCTTTATTCTCAGGCTATGCTTTCTCTTCTTGAGGCTACTTTAGATCAGGTCCAACCAATTTAAATCCTTTGACAGAGCTGGCCACTTCTACAGATTGATGCAGGCTGCCCATACTCTCCAGCACTGGTGGACCACTTCTACAGACCCTTCTACTGAGTTTCTTCACCCCTGGCAGCGTGACTGGCTATGTAAGTGGTAGTCGTTGTTCAGTTACTCAGTTGTGTCTTACTCTTTGCAACCCAATGGACTGCAGAACGACAGGCTTCCCTGTCCTTCACCATCTTCCTGAGCTTATTCAAACTCATGTCCATGAAATTGATGATGCTGTCCAACCATTTCATCCTCTGTTATCCCCTTCTCCTGCCTTTAGTCTTTCCCAGCATCAGGGTGTTTTCCAATGAGTGGGTTCTTTGCATCAGGTGACCAGAGTATCAGCCTCGGCGTCAGTCTCCCCGATGAATATTCAGGATTGATTTCCTTTGTCAGCAAAGTAATGTCTCTGCTTTTTAATACACTGTATAGGTTTGTCATAGCTTTCCTTCCAAGGAGCAAGAAACTGAAGAGATCTGAATCTAAATCTTGGGGAAGTAATTGGTGGGAGAAGGCTCTTCCTCTAGTCTCCAGTTCTTGCATTGCTCATTCCTCCTCAGCCTAGAGGTTGTTGCTCAGTTGCTAAGTTATGTCTGACTCTTTGCGACCCCATGGATACTGCAGCATGCCAGGCTTCCCTGTCCTTCACAGTCTCCGGGAGTTGGCTCAAACTGAGTTCTCTGAGTCTTTATAGTGAGTTATCAAACTTGGCAGTGGTCATGGGAACCCCTGAATTTGCAGGCAACTAGTCAGAAGTGAGAGTTACTCTGGGGACCACCACACTTAGAGGCTGGTATCTGAAGTGAGGTCAGTTACAGAGGACTGTGTTCTCAGAATTTTCAGCTTGACAAACTTGTTAAAGGAGGAAATTTTTGTAGGAGCTAGCCTTTGTAACCAATAGAAATAGAGCTTGGAAAGGATTTTAAAACAGATGGAATATGTTCAAAGATTCTATTATCTTTATTGATCTTGTAAGAAAGGAACACTAGTGCACTTAAACCCAAGCTCTTTCACTTTAGAACTAACTAGCGATCTCTCTCTTTGGAGAAGGCAATGGCACCCCACTCCAGTACTCTTGCCTGGAAAATCCCATGGACAGTGGAGCCTGGTGGGCTGCAGCCCATGGGGTCTCAAAGAGTCGGACACAACTGAGCAACTTGACTTTCACTTTTCACTTTCATGCATTGGAGAAGGCAGTGACAACCCACTCCAGTGTTGCCTGGAGAATCCCAGGGACGGGAGCCTGGTGGGCTGCCATCTATGGGGTCGCACAGAGTCAGACATGACTGAAGCGACTTAGCAGCAGCAGCAGCAGTGATCTCTTTATATATTTTCAAATATATTTTCCTGATACCAACACTTACATAATGTTGAAAAACATTACCATACGATTTGACATGTCCATAGAGATATCATCACAAAAACTATAACATTGATTGTTCCCTTTAAACTGGTACTAAGTTTGTGGCACAGTAGCTGACTGCTACCAGCAGGTTGAACAGAGATAAGTTATCTTGGTTAATTGATACGTGCTTTCAAGATAGATTTTAATGTCACCCAAGTTTCATTTTAGCCCACAAAATTGTTTTCACAGAAAAAAAAAATCTTTAAACAATTTAATTTAACAAAGGAAAACTTGGATTTGATTTGCATTTAAAAGCTGAAGATTTGAGGAACTGTATTCTTTTATACTCCAGACTTTTCATTTCATGCTTTCTAAGAGGCTTGAAAAGTAGGAGTAATCCTATATGCCTATGGTTCAGAAAATATTTAAACTAAATAAGATGTCTAAGACTGTGGAACTTGTCACCTAAAAAATTTCATGAGACAGACAAACAATGGTTCAAAACAGAGTCATCAGATGTTGTACTGGCTTCCTGAAGGAAGGAGTGTGCTGCCTAAGGGAAATAATGATGTACTTAGATTTCTCTGGGATCTTTACTATCACTAAAAAGATCTGGAAAAATAAGTATCATGAGACTAAATAATCTGGCTAATACCCAAATTACTGGTTCTGTGAGCTCTTCATATTTGAAATGGAATCTATTAGTTTCATCTGAACATTTTACTCAAAGTAGGTTAGCATTTGTTTGTGTCACCCTGCTCAAATTAGAACTCCAGAATCTTAAGGCAGTTGAGCAGTCACTATGCCTACTGATGATCTTCTACCAAAAAACAAACAAATAAAAACAAAACAAGAAGAGCTGACACTTGCAGTAGCTAGAACAACACTATCAAAAATTATACTCAACCATAGCATATCCAACATGGTATAGATCTGAGTTGATTACATCCCCAGATGAGAATGCTCCTCCAGATTAGCCCAGAGAATGATAAAAGAGGAGACTGGGAATTTGAACCAACACAATTCTGGACTCCCTGTGTTAAACAGTAACAAAACAAAAACATTAGCTTCTCATTGGGTAATATAATGTGAACTAACTAAACAACTAATTTATCAAAATTGCTAGCTCATCAAGATTCACTTTAAAATTCTTCCTTCATTGAGTTCACTAATCCAAAGCTATTAAATCATAAACTCTGCTCAATCTCAACTAGTTCCCCACCTTGAAAGACCACCCAGCCAGGTCCTAAATCTCTGTTAATGCCTCTCCCTCATTTCCTCATTTTGAGGCACCCCTTAGACCCTGTCACAGTGATGTTTTCCCTTAAACAAAAGTAAAGTAAAATAAATGCAGCTTTTCTGATCAATCCCTGGAGAAGGGGAAGGCTACCCACTCCAGTATTCTGGCCTGGAAAATTCCATGGACTGTTTAGTCCATGGGGTCGCAAAGAGTTGGACACAACTGAGCAACTTTAACTTTCTGATCAATGGGTTTTCTGTGTGCATGTGTGTTTTCTGTTAGAAGGGGTCAACAGTTGATACAGCAATAAACAAATATACAGCCTGCCAGATGAGGATAAGTGCTACCAAAAAAACAGACAAAGAAGTACAGAAGGAAATGCATGTGGGTGGTGGGTAGGTCGGGTGTTCCAATTTTAGATCAGGTAATCAGGGAAGGTCCCCTAAGTGGATAACATTTGAGCAAAGACCTGTAGGTGGTGAAGGAGCAAGCACGCAGCTATTTAGAGAAAGAGCATTTCAGAAAGAGGGACTAGCAATTGCAAAGGATATGAGATAGGAACTTGCCTGGCATGTTGGAGAAGTAACAAGGAGGCCAGTTTGACTAGAGAAGAGAGCAAATGGCAGAGATTGGATATAAGGAATAAAAGCTAAAGGGAGGGAAACTTTCCTGGCAGTCCAGTGGTAAAAAGCTAAAATCCCACATGCCCCGTGTCCAGAAAATCGAAACATAAACCAGAAACAATATCATAATAAATTCAATAAAGACTTTAAAAATGGCCCACATTAAAAAAAAAAAAAAAAGCCAGTGGGAGGTAAATGGTTTGTACAGGGCCTTTTCTCTAAATGACATGGGCAACCATTCAAGTGAACTTTACAATCAGTTTATCAAGGAATTACAATAATTTTTAGATCACTTGGGGGATAATTGACATTTTCATGGTATTAAATCCCCCCAGCCAGGAATATATTTCTCCATTCTAGATTTTATTTCCTTCAGTAAAACCTATATAGTCCTTGCCCCATAATTTTATAAATTCTTATTAAATTTATTACTAGGTTTAAAAAGTTTGTTTGTTTTTGTTTGGATTAGTTTTGGCTTTGGCGATTTTGCCTCCAGTACATTCTCTAACTGGACCACATCTCAGTTACAACTGTTACTCTAAACTCAACCACTATTCTGACCTCTATTATGACAGGTTAGTTAGTTTTGCCTATTTTCACCTTTTTATAATTATTAGGATTTTTTTTAATTATTAATTTTGAATGTATTCCTCTTATAAGCAGTTACGCCAATTCAGAATTAACTCTAATAGCCATTTTCTTGGGATATTTTTGTAATAATTATCTCTAAATAATGATAACTTGTTCTCTTTGGTCTTGGTGAGTGAGTTGAGTGAAAGTTGCTCAGTTGTGTTCAACTCTGAGACTCCATGGACTGTAGCCTGCCAGGCTCCTCTGTCCATGGAATTCTCTAGGCTAGAATACTGGAGCAGGGAGCCTTTCCCTTATCCAGGGGATCTTCCCAATCCAGGAATCGAACCCAGGTCTCCTACATTGCAGGCAGATTCTTTACCATCTGAGCCACCAGGGAAGCCCTTGCTGTTGTAGTTATAGATTACTTCTGTTCCCTATCTTACTGCATTGGATAGAATTCTCAAAACAATTTGAATGAAAGAGGTGGTAGGGCTTTCCTGGTGGTCCAGTGGTTGGGAGTTTTCCTTGCAATGCAGGGGTCGCCAGTTCAATCCCTGGTCTGGGAAAATCCCATATGCTGCGGGGCAACTAAGCCTGCGCACAGTAGCTGGGGAGGACCACCTGCTGCAACTAGAGAAAAGCCCACACAGCAATGAAGACTCAGCACAGCCAAAAGTAAATAAATAAATAAAAGGTTTTAAAAAAGGTAAGAAGCTTTGATTCAAGGCACTAATGTGAACTAATTCTTACATATAATCTCTTTAATTTTGTGATTAAAATTTTTTAAATTTCATATTTTTTTAACCAAAATTCTATTTTTTCATCTTTATTGAGCACTGTAAGTGGTATACTGAACAAGAAAACCAGTGGAATGTAATTAAAATGTACGTATGTGTTATTTCCCATGGTCCCTTTAGCTTGTATCCAATGGGAAATGTTTATTGCTTCTCCCTGGATGAAACTCAGTTTTGACTATTCTGACTACGCTTTGGTGACTGGAAGTCCAGACATCATTGTAGAAGGCAAAATCTGTAAGTTTTTTATGTGTTTTAGTGTCAGCATTATACTGGATTTGTATGATGAATCAGGGATCTTTTCATATTCATCTTTAAGTACAAAAAGAATAACCTTTCTTTGAAAGGTTGATAAAACTCAACTTTAATCTTGCTGCTTGGTGGTCTTTTAGGAAGGAAGTATCTCATTTGAAAAAACCACAAGGGCTCCTAAAAATAATTGTGGAAAAACTACAGGGATTATGTTGGAATTTGAATAATTACATGAAGGGGTAAAAAGAAGAGAAATAGATTTGCTGTTAATGGGGTTCTTTTTCTTTAATCACAGAGAAAATATTTGCATTTGGAATTGCATAAGGCAGAGATCTTTGTTACAGTCAATAGAATCTTACACTAGGTATTTAAAGCAGAAAAGTATTTGTTTTATTTAATCCAAGAGTTTACTGAATAACTGGAAGAGCTGGAGGAAAAGGCTTTAGGTTGAATGTAGTACATCGTTAACATTCGTGGCCTGTAATGAACCACGCCTCCTTGTAGAAGTCCTGCCCTTTGAGTCTGGAATAGCCTTGTATCTTACTGTGACTTCTTTTAACCAAAAAATGCATCATTAGGTTACACTGTGCCAGTTCTGGGCCTAAGTTTTTGGAAGGTGTGGCAGATTTTTGGAAGATCTTATGCTCTGAGTAAAGAGTGTATAAGAGGTCCAGCCACTCTAAGGGGGAAACCAGATGCAGAAACTACATGGAAAGGTGAGGGCACAAGACTTGAGAGTGAAGACCAGAGGAACCAACCAAACGCAAGAACCAGGGTCCCCTGTTTTCTCTGACCTAAGTTAAGCTCTTGCAGCCAGCCTCTAGCAATCTGAAGTAACCTAGCTAAGGCATCAGATGTGTAAGTTTCTCTGACATCTTGGATAGCTCAGCCCCCTGCGGGCACCACATGGAATAGATATGAACTCTCTGCACTTCCAAGGTGGCTCAGGTCAGTTCAGTTCAGTTGCATAGTTGTGTCTGTCTCTTTGCAACCCATGGGCTGCAGCATGCCAGGCTTCCCTGTCCATCACCAACTCCCAGAGCTTGCTCAAACTTATGTCCATTGAGTCGGTGATGCCGTCCAACCATCTCATCCTCTGTCATCCCCTTCTGCTACCATCAGGGTCTTTTCCAATGAGTCAGTTCTTTGCATCAGGTGGCCCAAGTATTGGAGTTTCAGCTTCAGTATCAGTCCTTCCAATGAATATGCAGTACTGATTTTCAGTGGTAAAGAATCCACCTGCCACGCGGGAGATGCAGGTTTGATCCCTTGGTCAGGAAGATCACTTGGAAAAGGAAATGGCAACCCACTCCAGTATTCTTGCCTAGAAAATGCCATGGACAGAGGAGCCTGGCAGGCTACAAAGCGTTGCAAAGAGTTGGACATGACTTAGCAACAGCAGCATCAGCAGCTCTACACATCTCTTCATGACTTCTGGGGGCAGATTGTTACCATGGTCAACATCCTTCTGCTCACACTTTCCTTCTATTAGGGCCATAGAATATACTAGAATATAGAATATACTTTTTTTCTAATTTCCTTTCTACCTCAACAACCCCACTCTCCTACTAGTAAGTTTGGACAAGAGGTGTTCATTTTAGGATGAAGAGATTTGTGGATGTAGAGTAGTGATAGTTGCCCAACAACTTTATGTTATTGAACAGTATACTTTAAAATCGTTGAAATGGTCAGCTTTATGTTATATTTTACCAGAATTTTTAAAAAAAGTGTTACCTTAAATACAGCTCCTTTAGCTTTTGTTAGGTAACATGAGACAGGAAAAAAAAAATATTCCTTGAAAAATGTATGGTGCTTCCCGGGCGGCGCACCAAAAAGCAAAAGAGAAAAATGTATGGTGCTATGTGCTCCATCGTGTCCGGCTCGTTGTGACCCTATGGACTGTAGCCACCAGGCTCCTCTGTCCATGGGATTCTCCAGGCAAGAATACTGGAGTGGGTTGCCCTTTCCATCTCCCAGGGATCTTCCTGGCCCAGGGATGGAACCCACATCTGCTCCATTGGCAGGCAAATTCTTTACCACTGAGCCACCAGGGAAGCCCCAGGAGGCAAGACGGAGCAGCCAGTGAAAAGATACTGAAAACTTGAGAAGCTTTTCCAGGGTAAGCAGAAGTGAAGTGACCATGCTGAAGAAGAAGCCAAGTTTCGCATTTTTCACAACCAATTCTACATCTTAGTTTTCTCTTTACCTGAAATGTCAGTGAAGAAAACACATGACAGCATCTTAACATCACTCCTGCACAACTTTTTTGACCATTTCCTCAGCCTTACCATTGCTCGGACAACTGTACCACAGGTATACCTAGCCACGCTTGACCTTTATGATGAGCATGATCATATTTCCTTTCTTAATTCATACATACTAAGGTGAAATTATAACTGCGGTCTAAGTAATTTATGGTATTTAATATTTACACAAAGAGGAAATGTATAACTGCAATTTTATAGGGACTTCCTTGGTGGTCAAGTGCTTAGGACTCCACACTCCCAATGCAGGGGCCATAGATTCGAGCTCTAGTCAGGGAATTAGGATCCCACATGCTTCGAAGATGTGACTAAATAAATAAATAATTTTTTAAAAGATGAAATTTTATATACCTGCATAGTCCTCAAAAGTTGTTATGGCATTCATCAGGGATCATGTTGCATAAGGATAAAATGCTCTAAAACCACTATCAATGTATTGCTTGCTCATGATGTTAAATTATAGATGTTATGATGAGAAAAATAAGCTCAAGTAAATGCATGCAAAACTAAGTAATTTTAATCCCAGAAGTCCTTGTCATTGAAACATTACAAAAAGGAAAATAATTTCTGAATAGAGTTAGTAGAAATAAAATTACAGTCTGGTTTTCTAAGTTCTGAATTTATATTTTCACAACCATCTCCTATTTTTATGGAGTTTAAAATTATTAATTTATCTTCCTTTACAAATATGTTTATATAGTTTTCCCCAACACTATTTGATATTGCTTAAATCCTGTGTACTAAAACAACTACTTTTACTGTTCCTAGCTGTTATACAGAAGGTCCCCAACTTACAATGGTTCCACTTACAATTTTTGACTTTATGATGGTGTGAAAGTGATCCATATTCAATAGAAATGGTACTTCAAATTTTGAATTTTGATTTTTTTTTCCTGGGTTAGTAATACGTGGTTTGGATATTCTTGTGATCCTGAGTAGCAGTATTGAGCTTCCGATCACCAGCGTAAACAACCAATACTCTTAGAAGCATTCTGCAGCCATACAACCAGTCTGTTTTTCACTTTTCTTAGCGTACTCAATGGATCACATGAGATATTCAAAGCTTTATTATAAAATAGGCTATGTGTTAGATGGCTTTACACAACTGTAGGTGACCTAAGTGTTCTGAGCCTGGTTAAGGCAGGCAGGCTAGGCTGCTATGATGTTCAATAGGTTACATGGATTACCTGCATTTCTGATAAGGTATTTTCAACTTACAATGGATCTGTCAGGGTGTTACCCCCTTGTGAGTCCAACAATGTTTGGAGACTTCATCTCTCTCTCTCAACAGTTGTTAAGACAAACACAGAAAATAATGAAGTACACACAAGAACTCAACAATGCCTTCATCCAACAGGGTATTAGGCTAATAAAACTAAATGTGTATATGCTCAATCATGTCCAACTCTTTATGACCCCCTGACCAGGCTCCTCTGTCCTGGGAAATCCCTTGGGATTTCCCAAGCAAGATTATTGGAGTGGCTTGCCATTCCCTCCTCCAGGGAATCTTCCCGACCCAAGAAACTGAACCTGTGTCTCCTGCAGCTCCTGTACTGGTAGGTGGATTCTTTACCATTTGAGCCACCTGGGAAGCTCCACATATAATTGACACTTATTGAATATTTACCTAACAAACGCAGAATACAGAGTCTTTTCAAGTACCCTTGGAACATATATATTAGACTGTATCCTGGACCATAATACAATCCTCAAACAATGTAAAAGAATTGAGACTTCCCTGGTGGTCCAGTGGTTAAGATTCTATGCTTCCATTGCAGAGAGCACAGGTTCCATTCTTGATCAGAGAAATAAGATCCTGCATGCCAAGCTGCCAAAAAATAAAAATATAAACAAATAGTAAAAGGACTGGAATTATATATAAAGTATATTCTTTGTTCCTATTTACAGATAACATAATTGTCTATGTAGAAAATCCCATGAAATCTCACAAATTTTCTTTTTTTCTAAAACTAATAAACAAGCTCAAGAAGGTCTCAAAATACAAGATAAGCATACAAATATCAGTTCTATATACTATCAGTGAACACTGACATTAAAACTGCAATAGTTTCAAGAAATTACCTATTTAATTGTAAGTCTAACAAACCATATATGGGGTTTGTGGGTTGAAAGCTACAAATGATAATGAAAAAAATTCAAGATGATCTACATTAGTGGAGAGGCATACTGTGTTCATGAGTTAGAAGACTCAACCTAGTGACAATATCAAATCACCCCAAATTGATGTGTAAGGTTAATTCTTACCAAAATATAAATTTTAAAATAGATACAGACAAGCTTAGGGCTTCCCTGATAGCTCAGTCGATAAAGAATCAACCCACAATGCAGGAGACCTAGGTTCGATCCCTGGGTGGGGAAGATCCCCTGGAGAAGGGAAAAGCTACACACTTCAGTATTCTGGCCTGGAGAATTCGCCGGACTGTATAGTCCATGGGGTTGCAAAGACTCAGACATGACTGAGTGACTTTCACTTTCAGACAAGCTTATTTTAAAAATTTTATGGAAAAGCAAGAAATTATAATTGCCAAGAAAGAACTTAAGAAATAAGAATAAAGTAGAAGGAATCATTCTACCTGATTTTATGATTGATTACAAAGCTTCAGTAATTAAGACAGTGTGTTAGTACTTCAGTCATCAAGATGGTGGCTCAGACAGAAACACAATGATCAGTTAAAGGAAAGAGAGAAATAATCCCACAGTGGTAGGACAATGTGATTATCAACAGAATATAAAAGCATTAAATGACAAAAGGTTTGTTTTTTCAGCAAAGGTGCTGGAATATTTGGATATCCATAGGGAGAAAAAAAAAAACCTCCATCTAAACTTCAAACCTTAGCCAAAAATTAACTCAAATGGATCATAAATTTAAATATAAGATGTTAAGTTATAAAACTTTCAGAAGAAAACAGGAGAAAAATCTTTGGGACCTGGGGCATGATAACAAAAGCATCACCCTTGAAAGAAAAAGAACGATAAATTGGACTTCATCAAAATTAACAACTTTTAGTTGGTGAAAGATCTGGTAAAGATGAAAAGACAAGCTACCAACTAGAAGAAAATATTTGCAAATCACATCTGACAAAGGATTCTTATCTGGAATATATAAAGAATGCCAAAATTCAACAGTGAAAAAACAATCCAATTTGAAAATGGGCAAAGGACATGAAGAGGCATTTCATCAAAGAGATTACACAGACGGTAAACAGGCACATGAAAAGATGCTGACTATCCCTAATGATCAGAGAAGTGGAAATTAAGGCCACACTGTTAGAACAGTGAAAAGAAAAAAATACAATTCCAAATGGTAGTAAAGGTGTCTAAAAGCTACATCTCTGAGAGATTAATTGTTGGTGGGGATATGAAATAATATAGCCACCCTGGAAAAGTTTCATAAGGAAATGAATATACAACTGCATACAACCCAGTAATTGCACTCCTGGGCATGGATCTCAGAGGAATGAAAAGTTATACCTGCACAAAAACTATACACAAATATTCATAGAAGTTTTATTTGTAATGGCAAATATCTGGACAACCAAAATATCTGTTAGTAGGTGACTGGCTAAAAAGAAACTGTACCAAAAAAAAAAAAAAAAACTACATTTATACCACAGAATCTACTCAGATATAAAAAGCAGCAGCTGGGTTTCCCTGGTGGTCCGGCGTTTGAGAATCCACCTGCCAATGCTGGGACATAGGTTTGACCCACATGTCAAAATTCCACACGCCACAGAGTAACTAAGCCCATGCATCACAACTACTGAGTCTGTGCTCTAGAGCCCCCGAGCCCCAACTACTGAGTCCATGCACTGCAATGAATGAAGCTGGAGTGCCTACAGCCTGTGCTCTGTAACAAGCGTCGCCACCACAGTGAGAAGCCCAAGCACAAGAACAAAGAGTAGTCCTCACCACTAGAGGAAGCCCACAGGCAGCAAGACCAAATACAGCTAAAAGTAAATAAAGTTTTTTACAAAGCAATGACCATTGGTATATGGAACAACTTAGATGGATTTCAAAAGCAGTAAGGTGAGTAGAAAAAGCTCCTTTGTAAAGGTCGCATACTTTATGATGCCATATATACAATGGAATGAAATGACAAAATTCTTTCTTCCCAGTTGTTCTCATGACCACCTAGATTCATTAACACCTCTCTTTCCCCCAGTGTCTGAGAGTGACTCTTCTCATTGAAAAATCTAGTTACTGCCTCACCAATAGTACAACTGTAACCATTTTAATGGAAATCATTTTAAGAGTTGATGTGTATCCCCAGAATCAAGCAATGATAATCCCTTCCTTCACATCTTTTACATACAAGGTGCACAAGTCCCCCCACTAGCACACAGTATTAGTAACACAAACTTACTGCTGTGAACAGCAATTTATGGCCCAGTGCTGCAGTCCACGGGGCCAAGAGTCGGACACGACTGAGCAACTGAATATAACTGGACTAGTACATCCTGGTTTTTCCCTCTTAAAGACCAAAGTTTCAAATACTTCTGATTTCCAGAGGAACCTAGGCCTAGACCAGGTTTATTACATCTCTGACAACTCTTAAAAAAAAAAAGAAATTCCTTGTCTGTGCTGAGTCTTAGCTGCAACTGCAGGATCTAGTTCCCTGACCAGGGATCGAACCCAGGCCCTCTGCACTGGAAGCATGGAGTCTTAACCACTGGACCACCAGGGAAGCTCCTGAACTAGCTATTTTATTAACGTTCTTTATCTTCCCCATATTCTTGCTTACTTCCCCACCATGAGGCTTAAAATATCACATATAAGAAAACAGTTCAGTACCAATTGCTGTTCACACCAATAAGCTGGTATTACTAATACCGTGTGTTAGTGTGTGGACTTGTGCACATTATAAATAAAAGAAGTGAAGGAAGGTATTATCATTGCTTAATACGTAATCATTGCTTAATATGCTTAATCGATATGTATCTGGGGATACATATCAACTCTTAGAATGATTTCCATTAAAGTGGTTACAATGAATGTACTTGTAGTCTATGAATAATGTCAGTACTTTTAAAGGGTTAACCTTCAAGCACATGAAATATTCACAAAGTCAAAACAAATGTAAGTACCCTTGAGTGTCTTATCTGCTTTCTCAGCTTAAAGGATAAGAGAGACTCTGTCAGAGTTTTTCACCTACCCCTTCCTCTCATTTATTCAACAAATATTTATTGAGACAAATTTTATTTGAGTGCCTATAAATGCCAAGCACTGATCACCAAGATGGTGCCTTCCTCCAAGTAAAGACGAGTCAGAAAAATTGTAATAAAGAAATTATGTCACAGTAAGACGAGGTCAGACAGTCTTTCATGGAGAGATTCTGGGGTGGAGTCCTTTACAGCTAGGAGTTAAACAGAATGGGCTGGTGGTAGGGACAAGCTGCGAATGGGGTGGGGCAGACGGAGGCTGTGAGGAAATTTGAAGCTGGAAATACTTTCAAGTCCGAAGACGTAAGGTGGAAGAGTGCTGGTCTGGTTTTACTTCCAGCATCTTTTTCTAATTACACAGTGCTGCTGGCCCCCTGCTCCACCTAGAGGAGGTGTGGGATCACACAAAGTCAGGGACTTGAGAAATGAAGGGCTGGACTGTTGCCGTGGCCACTTGAGTAGATGTTTGATTTGGGGTTAGTTGCTGAACTTCTGTGTGCCTGTCTGCTCATCTGTAAAATGGGGATAGTAACACCTGGATTAAATGAGACAGTAAGTCAAGCTCCTCCCTCAGTTCATTCAGATCTCCTTCCCCACTCTTCTTGGCTTTAGCTGGTTTGAATACTGTATTTTCTTCTTGCAACTTCCCATTGCTCCTCTAATCTCTATCTTGCTCTACTTTTTCTGGCATCCACACTAAGAAGGCTGACTATGGGGGAGGGGTGCATCAAGCATGGCTGGAGAGGAGCATAAGCTTACAGTAGTTTAGAAAATCTCTCCAGTGGTTCTCTGGAGCCCAACACTCCCGCCTCCCTCTCCCCGCTCCTCCCCTCCCCTCTCCTCCCCTCTCCTTCCCCTCCTCTCGCTAAATGCGGCTCCCAGGGATCCTGGGCTTTTGTTCTCTAGAGGCTTAAACTACCACCTGTTTTGCCCTGACTTATTGTTTTAAAGGGAATCATTCCTTGCCTACAGACTATCAAAAATCAAAATTGCCAGAATTTACAGACAGCAAGAGCTAAGTTTGTACTTTCTCTCTTTTCAATACTAACACTAAAACCTCAATGCTTTCCTATTTTCCCTCTATTTTCCATTTCTTTTCTGAGGATCTCCTGGCTCCCAGTAACCACTCCCTCTTTACTTATTGATACTATCATCAAGCGTTAATATAAATTATCTTTGAATATTAATTGTAATTTATCTATTAATATATACCTGTCTTCCCTACTTGATATCAAGTACCTATGGTCTGTAGTGTGTTCTACAGCAGTAGTTTCTCAAACTTCAATACGCCTAAGAATCTTGTTATGGGGATCTTGTTAAAACACAAATTCTGATTTGGCAGGACTGGGGAGGGGCTGAATTTCTTCTAACAACTTCCAGGTGAAACCCCTGGACCACACTTGGAGTTGCAAAGCCTCAGTGGATTTAGAACAAAGGCGGTGCACATGAAATGGTTGCTGGAGGATGCCTTGGTTTCTCCTACTCGGTGTTTGGAATTTTTCTTCAATACATCTTTCTCCACTTTTTCCTGTGCACTATTTATGACTAACTGACAATTATTTCTTTGTGAGTTTAGCTGTGCCCTTCCTTCCCTTTTTCATACTCAACAGTCTCGTCCAGAAACCAGTCACTTAGGGAGTACAACAGAAATCTGCAGCCCTTTTCTACTGTCGTCTACTTTGTAGCAAGCAAGGTTAACTTTTTAAGGAAACATCTTTACCTTCGTTGCTGAATAAACTGTAGTAGCTCCCTGGTATGTATCATATCAAACTCAAATTTAGAATAAGCTTCAAAACATGCCTCCAACCCTTCCCTCTCCTTTGCCACTCAAGTTTCTCTTTTGCAGCACATGTAGCCCTCTGCATATTGCTGAGGTATGAGTCAGTCTCCTGCAAGACATTTTGCATTGGGAATGTCTTCTTTCATTCTTTTTAAAGGCCAATGCATAGCTCTTAAAAATTCTCAATTTTTACCTACTTAATATGAAGCATTATTTGATTTATTCCCAATTGTGAGTTCTTTGTTTAAAGGAGTTATGAACTATTATTTATATATTTTAATATTTTTATGCTTTTTTTCATATTTTCATTTAGTTGTAAATGAGAACTGTCCATACTTCTCGTTCATTGTTGTATCTAAGAGTGCTTGGGACTCAGTAGGCACTTTGAGTAGAGGGCCCCTCAATGAAGGATGAAACAAAATTTAAGATCAGTTTGTACTAGTTTTCAAAATGCTTTCTTTGCTACATTTATTGGGAGCCTAGGTGAATGTTAATGGTTAAATAAGACAATTCTGGTGTAGTTCTGATACAGTAAAAATATTAAAATATCAACTTACATCTGAAGGCTGGACTTAATTACAACCAACTTACTAAAAACGTATTGGCTAAAGGATAAAAAAACAATTTTAGAAATCCTTTGAAGAATACTTTGAGAGAGAAACATTTGAGGTTTAGTACCACCTACCATTTACCATTTTACTAGGAAAATAAAATTTAGATGCAGCCAAAATATAGTAATGCCCAAACCCACATCCTATCTAATGGCTTATGCTTTCCTGTCATTGTTTTCTAGCCTGCAGGTTTTGCATTCGTTAGGATTTCATATTTCTTAATAGTTCTTGGTGCTTTAAATTTAAAAGAAATGGGGCTTTCTCATATTACAATTTCAAAGAAAAGGAGACTGCAGGGCCCCTTCAGCGCGGTTTAAGAGGCCTGCAAGCTGCACACCGTGCAACGGCCTCATGCTCCGATTTCATCTATGGGTTTTTGTACAGTTCTTTTTTGGATGGTGCAAACAGCGCAAGTGCAGCATTAAAAACCTCTCCACCCTGGGAAACGACGCAAGAACACGCAGCTTTCGGCTGCCAGGTTCTCTCTAACACACAGCCAAGGGCTGGAGGCCCGGACACCCGCCCCCAAAGCCCGTCCACAACAATCGTTTCCTCCCTCCCCGCCTTTTACATACAGTACACATACAAATACACACACGCAGAGCAGCCAGCAGGGGCGGGCCGGGCCCGACCACTCCGCAAACCGCAGGGGGGAGCCACAGCGGGCAGAACTGTCGGCACCCCCTTCTTCGTCCCTTCGCACGCGTCTCCGTCTCCATCAGGCTGCACACGTTAGGAAACAGCGAGCCTGGGGGCCTAGGGTCTCCTGAAGCTGCGCGTCGAGGCCACGCACCTTTGGCGGGTGCTGGGTTATCCCCCCCTCCGTCGGGGAGCAGTTGGTCCCGCCCCAGTGCTAGCGGGCGCCGAGCGGGAGCCGCGCGGGAGCAGCGCAGCGACGGCGGCGGCGGCGGTCGTTACCCGGGGCCGTTGAGACGCCTCTGCGGCAGCCGGTGGCGCAGGTGGCTTGCGTGGACGCGGACGGAGGCGGCCGGCCCGCCACCGCAGCCCCAGCGCCCGCGGCAGCGGCAGGTGAGCGGGCGGCGGGGACTCGCCCCGCCCCCCCCGGCGGCCTCACTCGCGGCGCTAGCTGCGAAGCGGCCGCGGCCCGCCGCGGAGTCGAGGCTCGGCCCGGGGCCGCGGCCGTCGGCGGGAAGGCGGCGGGAGAGGCCGGGCGGGGGTGGAAGGGCAGCGTCCCCCTGCCCTTTGCCGTCTTTTTTCCTCCTCCCCCCGTCCTCCTCTCGCCGACTCCCACCCTCTTGGGGCTTCAGCTTCGGAGGGGGGAGAGAAGAAGACTGAGGAGCGGTGGGGCGGGAGAAGCGGGGACCGGGGACGGAGCAGCATCTCCGCCTCAGGTGGTGGCGTCTCGTCGGTCGGCGAGCGCGGACCCGGCGGAGCCCGGGGGGCCGGCGCCCGGGCGGCGGAGGCCGCGCGCTCCCGGGGAGGCGCGGGAGGCGGCCCTCCCCGCGCGCCCCCGCCCCCCGCGCGCCCCTCGCCGCCTCCCCGCCCCCGCCGCGGCCCCTCCCTCCGGGTCGCGGCGCTTCAACCGCCCTCGGGGCTCTCCCCCGCAGGCGCGTCGGGGCGCCCCGAGGCATCCTCCCCCTCCCGCCGCCGCGGGGCCCGCGGCTCCCGCCCGCACCGCCGCACCTCCTGCCGGGGCTTCGGACCCTCGGCCTCGCCCCTGGAACATGACTCGCGACTTCAAACCTGGGGACCTCATCTTCGCCAAGATGAAAGGGTATCCTCATTGGCCAGCTCGAGTAAGTGATTTTTGAGCCTTCGCGTCTAGCGGTGCTGCCTGCTTCAGAGGCCTACTTCCTACCCTTTTCTCTCTCTCGCTCTCTCTCTTTTTTTTTTTTTATCCCCCTCGCTCGTATCCTTTCTCTCCCTCGCTTTCCTTTAGTCTCATTTGTAACCTGATCTTTTTAGTTTTTCTGCCCACTAATCGTCCATGTAATTTAAAAATCCAGGTGTTTTGGCATACTTAGGTGTTTTCCTATGGTTGTCGACAGACTTTGGCAGGGTTTTCTTCATAGGAAATATTTAAAGATGATGCCATTAATGTTCCATTGTAGGTGAACACAAATAAGGATTTTGTGTTTAAAAAAAAAAAAATGGGGGCTTCCCTGGTGGCTCAGAAGGTAAAGAGTCTGCGACATTTTCTTAATTTTGAGTAAAATCCAAAATAGCAATGGAATCTATGCAAACTATTGGGTGTCAAAAGGTTGTATGGGATTAAATTGAATTCATAGGTATTCTTTCCTGTTTTTTAGTTAATAAGGCCTTCAGGATTGATGGTTCATTGAAAGCTAGGACTGGGTATTCTGGAAAATTTTACAATAAGGTAGCATCAGAAAAAGTCTAGAAAATTCATTTTTCAAGTTTTTAATTGGTGAAGTTTGCCTTATGACCTTGAAGAAGTTGTTCCACCTGATTGTTTCCCATAGGTGAAAGGAAGAGTAAACCCACATTCCTTGGTTCGCATTTAGTACAGAGGTGATTCAGAACTCTGGATTTTTTGTGACGTTTAGGGATTGAGACTGTCTTTTAAAAAAGCACCATTTTCAGAAAAAGGTCTTTTAGTTTATGGTAGGACTCAGGTTCTAATATAGTGATAGAACCTGAAAAGGTTGACCTCGGTAAGCTCAAGAGCCTTTTTAAATATACACATGATATTCTAAAGCTGTAATTTCCACTAATTTACTCTTTTGAGGAGTGTGTTTCTTAAAGATAATTAAATCCTATAGTTTTAATTATGTCCACTGGGAGGAAAAATAAGCCATTGGTTACAGAGAATCATGGAGTTGCTGAGTGCTATCCTAGTATTAAATGTTCATTGTTTCTTAATTTTTCCTATCCAGCTGTAAGTCAGGTTTGTAGATTTATTTCCAACCTGGAAAGAATTTTTTTCCCCTAGTCTACTAAGTCTACCTTTTCAGTTGGAGCCTTAGTGGAAAAATCCTTAATCATAATTCTTGTCTATATATTTGACACTTTATTTTCCTTTGTGATCCCCTTATTTTAACTCTTATGTGCATTCTTTGACTTCCAAATAGATGGTAAAGTTCTCAGAGCAATAGATGTAAACTGAATTTCCTTATCATACCCCCCATCCTTAGTACGTAAGTCATGCACTAAAAAACTGTTTCATGTTTAAGTGGAGGATAGGCAAGCCGAGAAGGTTTAAGACCCCTCCAAGATAACATTTTTTGTGGTTTGAGCATCATTATTTTGAGGTGTTAGAAAATCTGAGGTCATGGGATACATCTTCATTTTTATGTAGCGGTGTAGTTTAAAACCAAATGGAAGTGTTTTAAAAATTACTCTTCTAAATCATCTTCCCCACATGGTTCAGTCTGTTAGGTGACTAAAAGTGCTGATAAAAACAAAAGGAAGTAGCATCAGGAGGGCCAGAGTGTTTTATTTAATAAATGCTGCATTCACCAATTTAATTTTTATTGAGATGGAAAATTTTAGTCTCTTTTACCCTTTTTTTCTTAGAAACAGTTGCATTTAGTTTTGATATTGTCTGTGTCTAAGAATTTTCATTGTTCTATCTTCTCTCCAATCTTAGGAATTCTAAGTCTTTGCTTTAGAGAGTTTAGAGTATATATTTAAGGTCTCGGCTGGGAAAGTGACGACCAGTGTTCCAGTTTTGATTTTAACATTTTCTATTTATCCCAAGCTTCATAACTAATTTTTAAGTCTTGTGCTTTCTTGTAATCCTGTACCAGTAATAATCAGTCAAAATTTTTGAAAAATTGCCTTGTATTTATTAAACTCTGTAGGTGCTAGACATTTGCATTAACTTTTAAAGCTGTTTGCTGGAAGAAAGCATATGATCTGAGATAACAAGAGTATCCCTTAAGGCCCCTAAGGATTTTTCACAATTTGTGACAAAGCTGAAAAGGCAGTACAGTCTTATTCGTATAATTGAGGAAATTAAATTATTAAGGGGTGTTGGGTACTTGGTGATTCTTACTGATGGCTGAAACCTTCAGACTGCCAACCAGTGAAATCACCTTCATGGTCTTTTCTTAAACCATCTCTTTATGATGATACATAAGGAGAAGAATAGGTCTTCCGTTGGTCGTACCCTTCTTAACAAAGTCAACAGATTTTTTTTAAATTGAAATGTCTTTGAAATTTTGTAAGGCATGAAATAGAAATTGTATTACGAAATTTAAGTAAGTAATGGAGTAGAAATGTTAAATTCTGGCTAAATACTATAGTCTGATGGCCTTAACCCCGATAACAAAGGAACAACTATTACAGATAACGTTCCACATAGCGGTACCTGATACTGTCTTCCTTCCTTACTTAGAAGTATTAAAATATTAAAAGAGAAATGAAAAAGGAATAGTTAACCTCATGTTACTCAGCCATGTAAGTCTAAGATGTTTTCATGAGTATATGTTTTAGACTTGGGAAAGTACTGCTTTAATCTTTTTAATGTCCAGTTTTATATTACTCCAGTATTTGGATAGCCTCTCTGCGGAAATAGCATTTAAAATTTTTGAACAGATTCAGAGTTCCTTACCTGGAGTACTTAGGGGCAGATTTATGTGAACATTCAGAATTTTGGGGTTTTAGAATGGTAGGGATGGTCCACATACGATATATCTTTCTGCTGATAAGGTCTAGGATGGCAAATGATAATCTAACACGATATTTCTGCAGAGAAGCATCAGTAGAAATGCTAGATGGATAAAAGAAATGATGGAATAGCTTCAGTTTCTATGCAGGTTTTGCTATCACATGAATTTTGAGAAATATATTGGTTTTCAGAGCTTCTTGAGTTTCAGAACTAGAGATAAGGGATTGTGGACCTGTAGAACTGGTCCATTTCATAGCAGATACCCTTTTGGATGTCTTTTTCTCAGTTTACTCTGGTGTGTTTAAGTGTGTATCATTTAAAAGATTATAATTTTTCTGAATTTTTTTTTTTTTTTTTAGGTAGATGAAGTTCCTGATGGAGCTGTAAAACCACCCACAAACAAACTACCGATTTTCTTTTTTGGAACTCATGAGACGTAAGTCCTTTTAGCTCTAAAGGCAAATTAAAAGTTAATTTAGCAGGTTCATTGAGTATATAACAAAAAGCAAGTAGAGGTTAGTTAAGGGAGAAAATAATAAAGTAATAGAAAACATTAAAATCATCTTTGAGCTTGGAAAAAAGTCTTCAAGTTTCCCTTTTAAATTTATTTTTGTGTTAAATTAGACATTGCAGGTGTAACTTTTATTGGCCCAGATGTCCTTAATCATAAAAGGTGTAGATTGATCCTCTCAGCAGTCAGAAAATAACTGATGGATGAAAAAGTGTGTAAGGAAAGTTTTAACAAGGTGTTCAGTATTCATATTTAGTGTAATTAGTGCTTTTTGTAATGATAACCTGGCACCCTATTTTAGGCTTTGTGATTTTAGCCACACTAACAGTATATTGTGGGAAAGGTGAAAAGAAATCTGAATAGTTCCTTCTGTGTGTATTGGTATGATTCAGGGAGCCACTGTTAACTGCTCTGCTGCCTCTGGTAGATTTCTGAGCAGAAACTGATTTGGAGAAGCAAATTAATTTCTCAGAAATTGTAGCTGAATACTGAACTGTTACTTCTAGGTGCAGAGGATTATGCCAGGGCTATCTCATTAATTCTGAAAAATAATATTACTACATGCCTATATTTTAATAGCCTTACAAGTAGCATACAGCCTCACCAGTTTTGAACTTTAGGTTTAGAATTTGCAATAATTTTGGTAGACTTGTTTACCTGGGTTCAGGTTAAACAAACCTGGTGCTACTCTAGTTAAAATTATATATTCCTTAAGAGTGTCTACAATGACAACATTTGTTTAACATTGCTTAGCTACTGTATGAACTTCCAGATAAATTTTAAAAATAGGTTTATATGTAAATTACATTATAAAGTTGTGTAAAGTGTAAAATTCAGAGGGTGTTAGTATATTTACTTCCATAACCATCAGCAATCACTCTTCATTTCCTGCCCCCTAGGCCTAGATTGGAGAAGGCAATGGCAACCCACTCCAGTGCCCTTGCCTGGAAAATCCCATGTACGGAGGAGCCTGGAGGGCTGTAGTCCATGGGGTAGCTAGGAATCGGACCTGACTGAGTGGCTTCACTTTCATGCATTGCAGAAGGAAATGGCAACCCACTCCAGTGTTCTTGCCTGGAGAATCCCAGGGTGGGGGGAGCCTGGTGGGCTGCCGTCTGTGAGGTCACACAGGCGGACATGGCTGAAGCGACTCAGCAGCAGGCCTGGATACCCACTAGTTTACTGTCTGTCTGGACTTGCCAGGTCTTGACATTTTATATTAATGACATCATGCAGTGCCACCTAATTGTCTTCTTTAAAATCCAGTTTTGAGGTCAGAATTATGTTGGCCTTCAACATAATTAGTTTGAGTATGAAAATTTAGATATACTTTGAATATAAAAATTTAATTTTTAAAAAAATGAGTTTCTAATCATCTGATAATCTACCATTTAAAACTTTAATAAATTTAATAGGGAAGGATCTTTTAATGAAAAATTGTGTAGTCTCTATTGGAATAAGGGTTTTCAAAGTGTGGTCCCAGGTGAAGCTGCACCCTACATGGAAACAGCACATGGGAACTTTAGATAGGCAGGCAAATTCCTGGGCCCCACCCACCTAAGATTCACTGAATCAGAAATGGAGATGTGGAGCCCAGCAGTCTTGTTTTAAGTAGCCTTCCAGATAATTCGAATGCATGTGAAGATTGAATACTAGCTATATCAGAGTAATGTGAGTTAGACATTCCCTAGAATTTCTGTGTACCCTTATAGTATTATAGACGTCGAGACAGAGATGGCAGGGAGAATTCTGTGGACATAGAAGCCTGGCAGGCTACAGTCCATGGGGTCTCAAAGAGTTGGACACGGCTGAGTGAGTAACACATAGTGTTATAAAACACATAGTCAGTCTTATGTTAAATTTAGAAGAATGATCATCCCTTCCTCAGCATTTAAAAATGAGGATTTTATGTTGTGAATATCTGTAGATTATAAATCAAAACAGACTATGCCTAATAACTAAATTTTCACAAGCACTGTTTGATTAATAACAGTGGTATTATTAAGTGGGAAATGAAGGTGGTGAATTGCTACTATTCAAAAATTAGAATATATTCAGGAAATTAAAGTTAAGCTAATGATATTAAATTTTCATTTCAAAATGCACTTGTAGTTTTTGTGCCTCAGTGATCTTGTAATTACACTGTCACCTTTGGAAAGGCAGTGCTCATGTATCTATTAGTCTGGTGACTTAATGTTTTGATATTTAAGGTTAATTTTTGGAAACTGAATTGCAGTCAGTGTTTGCCTTTTTCCCCCTCAGAATTTGGGATTTGCATAAGTTGGAGTTTAATCCAGGAACCTGTAGTTAGGAAGATGGGAAAGGAAGACCATGGAAGAAGAAATGACAGTTAGAAAACTAGATACTCATAAAAGTGAAAAGTAGTGTTAGTCACTCAGTCATGGCCAGCTCTTTGTGACCCCACAGAACATAGCAGGCTCTCCTGTCCATGGAATTCTCTGAGCCACCAGGGAAGCCCAGTTACTTGTAACTGATGTGTAAATTAAGATTTTTCGTGTGTTTGAAAAATTAGAGCAGAATCCCTTTGTAACTGCATTCATTTCCTGAGCTACAAGCTTTTGATTCTTCGTAATTTTTTACGCTTTTCATAGTTAATTTACCCACCAAAGTTTTGAGCACTATAGGACAGTGAGCTCTTATGTATACCAAACATGATGGTCTACTAGATGTCTTAAAACTAATATACTGAAAACAGATTCTTAGTAAATGAGACTGACAAAGATGCAGTGCCTTTTGCTGGAGCCAAAAATCTTAGTGTTATCCTTGATTTCTTATTACAGTCTTTTTCCTCCCCACATCTAGTCAGCCAGCAAGTCTTAATTCTTTTCCTTTAGCATGCATTCTGATCTGCTTTTTTCCATCTCCTTTGTGGCAACTTAAGTTCATGCCAAAGTTACTCTTAGAAATAGTGTCTTGTCCCTATCTTGGTGTCAGCTTTCGCTCTTCATGTATAGTCAGAGTGATCTTGATATTTCATTCAGATCATGTCATTTTCACTGTCCAGAGCCTTTCAGTGACCTTGTTAACATTACCAACAGACAAAACCCCCAAATTCTGTCTATAAATGCTGTTGTTAAAAAATTCTTGCTTTTTGACTGTGCTGCAAGGCATGTTATAATCTTAGTTCCCTGACCACAAATCAAACCTGTGTCCCCTGCATTGGAAGCTCAGTCTTTTTTTAATTTATTTATTTTTTTAAATTTTAATTGGAAGCCAATTACTTTACAGTATTGTAGTGGTTTTTGCCGTACATTGACATGAATCAGCCACAGGTGTACACGTGTCCCCCATCCTGAACCTCCCTCCCACATCTATCCCCATACTATCCTCTGGGTTGTCCCAGTGCACTGGCTCTGAGTGCTCTGTTCCATGCATCGAACTTGGACTGGTGATCTGTTTCACATATGGTGATATATATGTTTCAGTGCTATTCTCTCAAATCATCCCACCCTTGTCTTCTCCCACAGAGTCCAAAAGTCTTTTCTATCTGTATATCTTGCTGTCTTGCATACAGGGTCATCATTACCATCTTTCTAAATTCCATATATATGCGTTAATATACTGTTTTGGTGTTTTTCTTTCTGACTTACTTCACTCTGTATAATAGGCTCCAGATGAAACTGAGCCTCATCCACCTCATTAGAACTGATTCAAAAGTGTTCTTTTTAATAGCTGGGTAATTTTCCATTTTGTATATGTACCACAGCTTTCTTATCCGTTCATTTGCTGATGGACCTCTAGGTTGCTTCCATGTCCTAGCTATAGTAAACAGTGCTTTGATGAACATTGGGGTACATGTGTCTCTTTCAATTCTCGCTTCCTCTGTGTATGTGCCCTGCAGTGGGATTGCTGGGTCGTATGCCAGTTCTGTTTCCAGTTTTTTAAGGAATCTCCACACTGTTCTCCATAGTGGCTGTAGTAGTTTGCATTCCCACCAACAGTGTAAGAGGGTTCCCTTTTCTCTGCACCCTCTCCAGCATTTATTGCTTGTAGACTTTTGGATGGCAGCCATTCTGACTGGCGAGATGGTACCTCATTGTGGTCTTGATTTGCATTTCTCTGATAATGAGTGATGTTGAGCATCTTTTCATGTGTTTGTTAGCCATCTGTATGTCTTCTTTGGAGAAATGTCTGTTCTTTGGCCCATTTTTTGATTGGGTTGTTTATTTTTTTGGAATTGAGCTGCATGAGCTGTTTATATATTTTTGAGATTAATTCTTTGTCAACTGCTTTGTTTGCTATTATTATTTTCTCCCACTCTGAAGCCTCCTCTCTTTTCACCTTGCTTACAGTTTCCTTCATTTTACGAAAGCTTGTTAGTTAGGTCCCGTTTGTTTATTTTTGCTTTTATTTCCATTACTCTGGGAGGTGCTCACAGGATTTTGGTGTGATTTATGTCAGAGTGTTTTGCCTATGTTTTCCTCCAGGAGTTTTATAGTTTCTGGTCTTGCATTTAGACCTTTAATCTATTTTGAGTTTATTTTTGTGTATGATGTTAGAAAGTGTTCTAGTTTCATTCTTTTGTACGTGGTTGACCAGTTTTGCCAGCATTGCTTGTTAAAGAGATTGTCTTTTCTCCATTGTATATTCTTGCCTCCTTTGTCAAAGATAAGGTGTCCATTCAGTTCAGTTCAGTCGCTCAGTTGTGTCCTACTCTTTGCTACCCCATGAACTGCAGCACGCCAGGCCTCCCTGACCATCACCAACTCCTGGAGTCCACCCAAACCCATGTCCATCAAGTCGGTGGTGCTATCCAGCCATCTCATCCTCTGTTTTCCCTTTCTCCTCCTGCGCCCAATCCTTCCCAGCATCAGGGTCTTTTCCAGTGAGTCGACTCACCCAGGGCTGATCTCGTTTAGGATGGACTGGTTGGATCTTCTTGCAGTCCAAGGGACTCTCGAGTCTTCTCCAACACTGCAGTTCAAAAGCATCAGTTCTTCAGCACTCAGCTTTCTTCACCGTCCAACTCTCACATCCATACATGACTGCCGGAATAATCATAGTCTTGACTAGACGGACCTTTGTTGGCAAAGTAATGTCTCTGCTTTTAAATATGCTGTCTAGGTTGGTCATAACTTTCCGTCCAAGGAGTAAGCATATTTTAATTTCATGGCTGCAGTCACCATCTGCAGTGAATTTGGAGCCCAAAAAAACTAAGTCTGACACTGTTTCCACTGTTTCCCCATCTATTTGCCATGAAGTGATGGGACCATGATCTTAGTTTTCTGAATGTTGAGCTTTAAGCCAGCTTTTTCACTCTCCTCTTTCACTTTCATCAAGAGGCTTTTTAGTTCCTCTTCACTTTCTGCCTTAAGGGTGATGTTATCTGCATATCTGAGGTTATTGATATTTCTCCCAGCAATCTTGATTCCAGCTTTTGCTTCCTCCAGACCAGCGTGTCTCATAATGTACTCTGCATATCAGTTAAATAAGCAGGGTGACAATATACAGCCTTGACGTACTCCTTTTCCTATTTGGAACCAGTCTGTTGTTTCATGTCCAGTTCTAACTGTTGCTTCCTGACCTACATACAGGTTTCTCAAGAGACAGGTCAGGTGGTATGGTATTCCCATCTGTGTAAGAAATTTCCACAGTTTATTGTGATCCACGCAGTCCATAGTGTGTGGTGTCCACAGGTGCGTGGGTTTATCTCTGGGCTTTCTATTTTGTTCTATTGTCTGTATTTCTGTCTGTGCCAGTACCATATTGTCTTGATGACTGTAGAAGCTCAGAGTCTTAACCACTGAACCACCAGACAAGTCCCTACAAGTGCTATTTTATAACTCCCTGTGTGAAGCAGTCTGTGCTTACATCTCCAACCTTATCATTTTCTTTTTTACTGTTACACAGATTATCTTGTCTCAGTTCCTTCCTGATTAAAGACCTATCTTCCCCAACAAAGAGAAAACCGATTTTCGGTCATTTAGCTCTTGGCGCAAATCCTCTTTTATTAATTTTTAATTAATTATTTTCCTTGCATTATCATGTTGGTTTTGCCATACATTGACATGAATCTGCCATTGGTATACATGTGTTCCCCTTCCAGAACCCCCCTCCCATCTCCCTCCCGATTCCATCCCTCTGGGTCATCCCGGTGCACAAGCCCTGAGCACCCTGTATCATGTATCAAACCTGGGCTGGCAATTCATTTCACATATGATAATTTACATGTTTCAATGCCGTTCTTCCATATCATGCCACGCTAGCCCTCTAAATCCTTTTTTATGCTTTTCCATTGCAGAGATGACTGAATTTTTTTTTTTTTTTTCCTTTTCCTTCACCCACAAGTGAAAAGCTTGGAGAGCAGAGACCTTGTCTGTCTTTGTCTATCTTTATTTACTTAAGTGCCCAGCACATAGTAGCTGTTAAATAAATGTTTGGTAATAGACTGAAAGCTCTATGACCTAGATAAAATCAATTTGTTGATGATGAATTTACTCTCCATTAGCTAGCATTTCTGTAGTATTTAAGACAGCTGGATCAGAAGACTGTCTTTGAATCCTGCCTTTTATCTATCTGCTCTGCGGCCTTGTCCTTCTCTTCCTTGTAAAATGGGAACAATAAAATACTCTACAGTTCGAGGTGCAAATAAGATACTACATGAAAAGTGCTTAAAACAGTGCTTGGCATGTATTAAACATGAAATGTCAACTATTAGTAATTAAAAATAATGTTGCATATTATTTTTCCAAAACTAGTAAGTATGCTTATTAGATTGTTTGCAGTGCAGTTTGTTTTGCTGACTAATTATCATTCTTAATTGAGGGAATACTCATCTATGTCTACTTATTTCTCTAAAGTCTAGAAATTTTTAAATGAAGATAGTATTTTGCCACTTTATCTCTTTACTGCTCTTGTCTTAATTCAAAGATGTTAGATGCTCAATTCTAGGAACTTTGAAAATACCCATCACGGGTTGTTTCAAAACCTGCCTAATGTACAGTTATTGGGAGTGAAGGGGAATGGGAAAATTCTGCTGCTTGGTCAGTTTTTTGTATCCACCTGTCCACAAGAAAGGAATAAAAAAATGAATCACAGGATAGAATTTTGTTTTCTTCTACACTGAGTTGTTCTATACAATTTCAGTACTACAGACATAGCTGTATGTATTGGTGTGGAGTTTGTATGATTTCTTATAATGAGAGGACCTGTTTGTTCATCTCTGTATTGTCAGGTTCCTGGCACATAGTAGATGTATCAGTTGTCTGTTGAGTCATTTTCTGTTACAAAATAGTGTGTGCTGTTACAAAATCTAGTTTAAAACAGTATGTTTCATATTTTGTGATTTAATAATAGGGAAATGAAACATCAGGTTATAGCCAGTGTTTTTAAAGGTAGAAATTTCTGTATTATATTATTACTTGACAACAGTTAAATGAGTTTTGAGCTTCAAGTCTTCAGTTGTGATAAACTTTTCTATCCCATTTTTTTATATGCAACTTCCTGTTTGCTTTAAAGGACACTTTAGGTGTGTGGTAATTTGAGTTTTTGTGAGGCATGTATGTGTTCTTGTAGGTATATACATTGTTTCCAGAAAAGTGACTTTAGAGAGAGGACTGCTTTTCTGTGTACTTGGATTCTGAAAAATTGGGATACACAGAACACACTTTAGGCATATGCCATGTAAGAAACACACTTGCAGGCTTTGGAATTATTTAAGTTGCTTCAGAATTATAAAGTTAATACTGTAGTTAGTGATTTGCTTTTTCTTAAGACATTTTTCATTAACTTTAATCTTTGTGGGCTTTGACAATTGGTGTTTGAACTCTGGGTTCATATGTAGAGGGATATTGCGTCAGTATTTTATTAATAGATAAATCAGTGTTCAGAGACTGTATTGCAGTGGTTAAAGGGAACCTGTTTAAGGGAACAATGTACGGAGTGAAGGCTCTGCTATTTAATAGCTCAATAATCTTGTTTGCATCAGTTAATCTTTCTGGCTCTCAGTTTTCTAATCTCTAACAAGGAGGATCTTGGTGATCCCTAAGTTTCTTGTCAGTTCTGAAATTTGATGGGTAATGTGCTTTCAATTAATGTATATCTTTTTATTAAAAAAATTTTTTTTAAACAACATTAAAAGTTCTCTACAAAGGAAGCACATCATTTTTACTGTTTTTTAGGGGAAAAAACCCTAAACCTGTTACTGTTAGTGTATTTTCTTTGAGATTTATATGTCATTTAAAAATTGAAAGCGTTGAAGGATGAATCAAAGCTACAGCTACAGAAGGTTGTGCCCTTCAGGACTAGTGATGGCTGCTTAAAAACTAATCGCATCCCTGTTCACCAAACCTATGGGATTGCATCCCTGGGGAGGATTCTTTGTGTGGGCTTGTGTTTTCGTCTAATTTTTTAAAATTGAAATGTAACTGATACATACTGTACAAGTTTAAGAGATGTTGATTTTGATACATTTATATATTGCATAGCGATAGCTAACACCTCCAACCTCCATTGCGTCCTGTAATTAGTCGTTTCTATTTTGTGGTGACAACATGGGAGGATTCTTTTTTCCCACCATAATTTTTTGAATCTCATTAAGGAACTCTGTAGTCTTGAACATACCATTTGAGGCAGCAGTTCTACTTAGCACTTAATAGGAAAATATATGAAAAGATGGAGGAATACATCATTTATTATAGTTAGTTTTATAATAGAGAATCCGATACAGGAAATGGTCCAACAGTAGACGAATTAATTTTGGTTAAGTTATTCAGTGAAATAGTATTTAGCTGTTAAGTAACTGTTGATGTGAAAAGATGTTCATTATAATTTGAGAAAGTATTTATGGATCAGTAGCATATACATTAAAATTACATGTTTATATAGATACACATAGTACAAACAAGTGGGTAAAAACATGGCTATCTGTAGTTGGTAAAGTTCTGGATCATTTTTGTTTTCTTTGTTATGTGGTATTCACTGAAAAACATTTCAACAACTTTATTAAGATGTTAATTCATATCCCAAACAATTCAGTTAAAACATATAATAGATCTTAGTATATCCAGAATCATGTAGCCGTTAGTACAATTTTTAGAACATCTTCATCATCTCCGAAAGAAACCTGTACCCATTAGCAGTACTTCTTGTTTCTCCTGTCTCTTCCCTGTATTGCCATCAGTTCAGTTCAGTTCAGTTGCTCAGTCGTGTCTGGCTCTGCAACCCCATGAATCACAGCACGCCAGGCCTCCCTGTCCATCACCAGCTCCCAGAGTCTACCCAAACCGATGTCCATAGAGTCGGTGATGCTATCCAGCCATTTCATCCTCTGTCGTCCCATTCTCCTGCCCCGAGTCCTTCCCAGCATCAGGGTCTTTTCCAGTGAGTTAACTCTTCGCCTACGGTGGCCAAAGTATTGGAGTTTCAGCTTCAACATCAGTCCTTCCAATGAACACCCAGGACTGATCTCCTTTAGGACTGTATTGCCATAGGGAACCATTAATCTTTTTTTTTTTAAACTATATATTTATTTATTTGACTGTGCTGGGTCTTAGTTTCAGCACTTGGGTCCTTTACTTGTGACATGCAAACTCTTAGTTGCAGTATATGGGATGTAGCTCCCTGACCAGAGGTAGAACCTGGGCCCCCTGTTGTGGGATCGTGGGGTCTTAACCACTGGACTCCCAGGGAAGTCCTGGGAATCAATAATCATTTTCCCTGTTCTTGGCATTTCATATAAATTAAACTATACAATATATGGTCTTTAATGACCTTTGCTTCTGTGTTGCTGTAAACACTTGTGTACAGGTTTTTGTGTGGATGTATCAGAAAAGGCAGGAGAGGTAAGAGATGTGGGTTCAATCCCTGGGTTGGGAAGATCCCCTGGAGGAGGGCATGGCAACCCAATTTCCTTATATACTGTCAATAATAGTGCATTTAATAATTTGAAAACTTTTGAAGGTTATGGAACAATTGTAAGTTTTCTTATTTTTCAATAAGATTCCATTGCATGGTCATTTTTGTGGTCTCTTGTCATGCAAAGCAGGGACTACCTGTTTTGGGAAAATAAAAATAATCCATATAAATATAATTGAAACCTTTATACACTAAACAATATCATAATGGAATCAGTTTTGATTGAGAGCAGGAGAAAAGGGTGTCAGAAGATGAGATGGCTGGATGGCATCGCTGATGCGATGGACATGAGCTTGGGCAAACTTTGGGAGATGGTGAGGGACCGGGAGGCAGGCCTGGTGTGCTGCAAGAGTTTGGACACAACTGGACAACTAAAAAACAAGAAAGAATCAGTTTTCTCTTTTGAATAGCGTTTTTGGTTTAGAATCATTTAAAAATGCCCCATGTTTGAGGTTTTAAGACATTTTTCTGTAATTTTATTAAGTATTTAATATTTAAGGTCCCTTCTACTTCTTGAAGTTGGTGCCACCAGCTTTGAACCCCTTGGGGATTTCAGACTATAGATTAGTCTGACTTTCTACATTGCTGTTTAGTACCCAGCTTTCTCAGTCTTTACAGCTTCCCAATCTGGTAACAGTCTTATTCTTATAGAAGTTGTGAGGTTTTAGGAGGGAGTATTATTTTGTTCTTACCAGAAGTATATATTGTTTTTTTTGATGGAGTTTTAATTCAAGTCATTTACTTGAAATTTGGAGATGCTTATGCTGGAGGAATTGCTTGACTGTTTTAACTAAATATGTTAAAATTTTCTAAGCTTAGATTGTGGATAGGAGTGAATGATGCTTAGTAAATATCTGAGTTTCTAGGTCAGATGAAATCATGATAATTTATATGCATTAACTGATGTGCAATTAAAATACATGGATATTTTGAGTGTTTGTAAACTGAAAAATTTAAATAATAATTAAAGCTGACTTATATAATTGATCATATTTAAGTAGAGCTCTTAGTCTCTTGTTGAAATTTTATTCTAAAGCCTTTTAAAATATTCTAAACTAGAATGTTAACTCTAGTCATAGGTCCCTAATTCTTAAAAAAATTTCAGCAGATATGGAATTTGTGGTACATAATTAGTAATTAATAATCTTAAATTGTATCATACTTTAGAGGAAGTGAGTAGTAATTTGATTTTTCTCTTGCTTTGGAGAATGTATATATATCAACTATTGTGGCAAAAACCTTACACATTCTCTGTATCTACCTATATAGGATTGACAAACTTCTGCAGAACTGACTGACCTAGGGAGATAAGGGGTTTGTTCTGGGGATTATATCTAAAGACATACGTATATATACACCAAAAAATAATTGATTGTCATCATTCACAGGTTCCATATTTATGAATTTGCCTGCTTACTGAAATTTACTTGTAATCCTAAGTCATTAACTGTGGGGTCTTCATGGTACTGTCTGTGTGCAGTGGCAAAAAAAAAATGGAGTAACTTGATGCACGCATTCCTAGCTGAGGCTGAAGCTAGCTGAGGCTGAAGCTAGCTGAGGCTGTGCTTTACCTTGTTTCAGCTGCCGTACTGTAAACAAGTGTCCTTTTTGCAGTTTGTGTAGTGTCATGGATTTTGCATTTTTGTGCCTTTTCTTTCGTCATTTTGTTGTTTATCAGTCAGTTCAGTTCAGTCACTCAGTCGTGTCCAACTCTTTGCGACCCCATGGACTGCAGCACGCCAGGCCACCCTGTCCATCACCAACTCCAAGAGTTGACTCACACTCATGTCCATTGAGTAGGCGATGCCATCCAACCATCTCCTCCTCTGTTGTCCCCTTCTCTTGCCTTCAATCTTTCCCAGCTCGGGGTTTTTTCCAGTGAGTCAGTTCTTCGCATCAGGTGGCGAAGAACCTGTTATTGTTCACAATAGCACCCTAAAGTGGTGCTGAAGTGCTGGTCAGTGTTCCTCAGTGCAAGACTGCTGTGTCTTACACGGAGAAAATGAGTGTTACATAGCTGTTGGCTGTAAGTTGAGTGTTAATGAATTACCAATGTATATTAAACAAGGTGTCTTTAAACATAAAAATGCATAAAACAATGTTATATATTGATTGGTTGACAAAAATATGAACAGAGGAACCTACCCTCTATTTCCCCTGCAGCAGTGGTATAGTATTTCCTTAATTCAGTGTTCATGGTGACATTTTAGAGTACAATTATCATGAATAAAAGAATTGACTGTAATATATGTGTGTATACATGTGCATGTGTACATATGTGTATACACACATAAATGAACAAACTAGTAATAACATCTGATTCCCTCATTGACTACAATAAAATTGTGAACATTTATTCCAAAAATCTACACACATAGATAAATTTTAAAACATACATATACCTTATTGATAGTGTTTTGAGCTGAATAATATTCCAAATTACTTTGAAGTAAAACTGTAGTTGGAATTCATTTAAATGTATTGATTAATGCAGTCTTGTCACATCTTTTTTTTTTTCATTTTAATGCATTTTTTATAGCAAAATTTGTAAAATTACACAAAATTTACCATTTTAACCATTTTCAAATGTACTGTTTAGTGGCATTCAGTACATTATTGTGCAACTTGTGTGTTTTTTTTAATATGGATCTAGGAGTTTCTGACTTAATTTAATAAAAGTGTTTGGAATTAAACAGTTATTTGTGGCTACCCTTTAACTTATATATGATGTTTAATGCATTTAGATTAAGAATCTTTGATAATTGTGTTCATAGGGTAGTGTTATTTAATCACTTATATTTGAGACTGTGTTACACTCACATTTCCCCCCTCCTTTTTTAGTGCTTTTTTAGGCCCAAAGGACATATTTCCTTACTCAGAAAATAAGGAAAAGTACGGCAAACCAAATAAACGAAAAGGCTTTAATGAAGGTTTATGGGAGATAGATAACAATCCGAAAGTGAAATTTTCAAGCCAACAGGTGCGTCATATTACATAAAACTTAGTTTAGTATTACTTACTCAGTTTTGGTGAATAAATCACTATTTTAGCTATAGGAAAATAATTGAAGGGCCTTGTAAATTTCAGATTAAGTTTTTGTGAGGTTGAACCTTGGACTTTTATATCTAGATAACTGAAAATATTGCCTTCGTGGTCAAACAGATCTCAGAAACCTAGGAAATATTCAGTTATTTAAATCCTGATTGGAAGTTTATTTAATGTATTCCATATGTACTGTTTTATTAAATTTTAATAATATTAAAAATATTAGATTTAAGGTTTAATAACAAAAGATGTGTTTTTTCTTATTTTAATTTCTAAATCTATAGAATTAGGATATGAACTTCATGTGGGTTATATTAAATATGTGACAAAAATACTTATAGCACTGTGCAAATTGTATCTGTTTTTGGTTTCTAAACCCTTTTATTCTTGGTTTGTGTGTGTATGTGTGTATTCAGACTTGAATTTTTAAAAACTGGATGAGTGTGAGTAAACCTGAAGGAAAAGCAGCACACTAAAAATTTTGCAAGTTTGTATCTTTTAATCTATACGTTTTCTTAGTTCTTTGTCTGTGCCAGGCTGTTTTCTCTTGCTTGAAACCTTCAAGATTTAAATCTTTGATTGATGTTACAGGGCAGTATTAGACGATCCTAAGTGCCTTCATTAGCCACCCAAAAGTTATTTGTTACAGTACTTATATCCTAATTGCTTCTGTACTAGTCTTAACTGCCACAGGCTTGTTCTATAAACAAAGAAGTTGTATGTGTCCTGTGTGCCTGGCATTGTTATATATGTGTGGAGAGAATGGTTATCCACTAAATGTTGTGCAAATGTAAGAATTGATGAATGATTTCCCATTCTACTGCCTTGACTGTGTAATGGGAGTCCTAAAAGACTGAGTTGATTATTTCCTGAAAATAACTTTTTGTGATTTAACTTGGATTATGCATACTATGATTGTGCCTTCAAAGTCATTTTCATTCTCCGAATTGTCTCCAGATTGTCTATTCTCTGTTCCCATCTACCTACTTAATATCCAGGTCGTTTTTGTGATACATGTTGATACTTGGAATTTTCTATTTCACAGTGAAATATTTAGTTGGTTGTGTGCATGAAACCTTAACAATTTTCTCTTCTTAACATAAGTGTGAATGATGATTCTGGTGTGATATACTCTGTGTTCCCAGCCCAGACATCCTCAATGGCACATCCCTGGGGTTTGTGCAAGCATTTGAGCCCAAACTTACATAAAAGAAACACCAAAAATTTGCCATCATTAATTTATAAATATCTCTATAGTGCTATAAGTAATTTTGGACACATTTGTGCATTTTTTTAAATATACCTTTATAAAATTTGTGGATTATCAGCATTGCCTTTTTTACAAAAAAAGGAAATGGCTTAACAGTATAGAAGACTAGCCAAAGGAAATAATTAGAAAGGTGCACAGTTTGGATAACATTGCCATCATCTTGTAAATACGTGCTTTACCCTCACCTCTGGTTGTCATTGTTTTGGTTGGTAGTTTGAAACTTTAGGGACCCTAAGTCACCTGCTTGTAAGTATTTTCTTATCTGGGGTTACTTTTAAAAGTTAACGATTATTGACTCTCATTCAGTGTCTGTTAAATCAGAATCACTTAAGTTTGGGTTTCAGGAATCTGGATTTTAAACTAAGTTTGAAATATAGATCAGTCAAGGTTCTTAAATAAAGTTGTGATATATATGTGTGTGTGTGTATATATATATCTCCTTTTTTAGATTAGCTTCTTTATCCAGAACATTACAGTAGTTGAATGTAGGCAGGTCTGTGCTGTTCTAAATCACCTTACATTGTATCTTGTTGGGTGTTGGTTAGAACATCAGGATAGTATTCTTTGTAATTGTACTTCTGATTTCTGCTTCATCATTTTATTGGCTGAGCGTATATGCATCAATTGCAGGAATAGTAGCATTTAAAACTGTTTATAAATTGTGCATATTAGCAGTATCCTCTGCAACAGAAATAAGGATACTTTTCTAGCTTTCTTACAAACAGGCTTTGAATTTTTTTATGGGCACAGATTTTAAAGTTGGGATAAAATTATTTTGTGAAACTAATAGGTTTGATTGTTCATAGGCATCAGCTAAACAGTCAAATGCGTCATCTGATGTTGAAGTTGAAGAAAAAGAAACAAGTGTTTCAAAGGAAGATACCGACCATGAAGAAAAAGCCAGCAATGAGGTGTGTTTAGTTTCGCAGGCACTCTAAATCCATCTTGTTGCAAGGAAGAACTGTAAAGTGTTGATTGTGGCAACGTAGAAAGTAATCTTTAAAGCAGTCAAGTAATGAATGGGAAAATATTAAAAGACTTATTTCCTTGTGTGAATATTAGATACAATATTATAAAATAATTTTTTCATCTTTATACTTTCTGGCTGCTCCAGGTCTTAGTTGCAGCCTGCGGAAAGGAATCTTTAGTTGCAGCACATGGAATCTAGTTTCCTGATCAGGGATCCATTCCGGGCCCCCTGTGTTAGGAGTGCGGAGTCTTAGCCACTGGACCACCAGAGAGGTCCTTGGATGTTGTTATTTTGCTGTGCAAAATATGAGATACAGCTGAAAGAGTGCCTTACTGTTTGTTAGTGATATTTTTAAAGCGAAGTGTTGTAGATGGATGTAGGGGAAAGGACATTGAACCAAATTTTTAGAAACCTACGTTCATTTCCAACTCTCTATTTTATCTGAGTGGGAAAACTTATTTAGCCCTTCTAGGCTTCATAAAAATGTTACACGATCAAATCCTGGCCACCTCTTAACATTAACAGTCCTAAAACTGAAGATTCAGCTGTAGAAAGATTCATGTTTTGTAAATTTAAATAGACAAACCTCCCAGTGTACGAGCAAGTGTGACTTTAATATCTGATCTGACAAATTTTTTTTTTTTTTGGACAGAGACACAGGTAATTCCTCTTACTTTGTAATAATAATAATAAGACTTTCAAAGTTTATAATTTCAACAAGTTCCCTGGTTCTTTTAGTGAAACATGTTTGTGATTTTTAATTTAAGAAACTTTTTTTCAGTTGTAGCATAAATTATCAGTTTTGTCTTTTTTTTTTTTTTCTTAATAGGAGGTGACTAAAGCAATTGACATAACCACTCCAAAAGCTGCCAGAAGAGGGAGGAAGAGAAAGGTAATTCTACAGCTTAACCACAGAGATCAAAAAGAATTTTTATTTCAGCTGAATTGGGGAAATGTAGATAATACTGTACTGTTTAAACTTAGCATTTCACTCTTAAGTCCTTATTGTAAAGGATAGGTTGTTTACATATCAAAACTGTTGCTTTCTTAGTGATACAACATCCTTAAGTTGAATGGTAAACAAAATAAAATGCACCAATTTTCATTCCTTTTTATGTTGCTGCCTCAAGTTTTCTCTGTAAAATGGATAATACATATGCTTATAAGATTATTGAGAGGAGTAAATCAGTTAAGACATATTTTATAATAAATCCTTATACATGGTAAGTGCTTTATAAATATCCACTATTATGCTGTTACAACTTTACATTGTTGCATGAAATGAGAGGATGTGACAGTTTGGGATGGAAGTACATCTTAGGATTTTAATTAATGTTTTCTTCTTTCCTATGTGAGGTTTTGTTCATCACCCCTTGACAGGTCAGAAAAACTATTATATGAAAGCTACAAAGAAAACTTGAGTTCAGTGTTTGTTTTTTAATGGCAAATTATGCTATTAGTTTATTGTTTTGGCCAAGCCACACAGCATATGGGATTTTAATTCCCTCACCTGGGACTAAACTCATGCCCCTTGCAGTGGAAGCACAGATCCTCAGAATTCTCAACTGCTTCACCACCAGGGAACTCCAAGGGTTCAGTCTTTTAAAAAGGGTGGGTTTTTTTTTTCCTTTTTCTCGTAGTAATGTAGTGTGAGTTCAGCATCTTTAATTAAAGCCACTGTAATGATTTGTTTTCATATTTTACTTCCAGTGGCTTTTTATCCCATGGGGGAGTGTGTGTGTGAAGGGGCTGTGTTAACTTGAACGAGATTTTAAAAGATAAGCAGGATTTTGACAGGCAGATGGAAGAGTAGGGGAGGACAGACATAAGAGAAAACTTTGCTTCAAGCATTTCTTGTATTGCATTTCAGTATTATCAGACTGTAATGTTTGAGGGAAACAAGTATGGAAAATCACCAATGTGTTATCCTGAAGAACTTCAACTTAGAGAAATGGTGGATAGCCATTGAATCATTTTAAATTTCAGATACTTCTCCTTTTAAAGCAGTGTAAGGGATGGGAATTGAATTGAAGCAGAGTGAGACTAGTTTCCTGATAAATTGATTCAGAATTTTGGTACCCACTTAACTAGGTGAAGCAGAACATCATCAGTGAATAAGGAAGATAATGTCTTTGTTCTCACTGAATTACATTTTTGTTGAGACAGACAATAAATACATAAGACAATTAAAATGGAGAGTTATGATTGTGACTTGGTAACTAAATTATGAAAACCTTTCTAAAGAGTTAGCCTAACATTTTTAGTGGTGTAGGTGAAAGATGGGATGCTAAGAGCCCCTTGGGGGTAAAGTTAATAGTTGATGGAAAGTGGGTGTGAAAGGAGAAGGAAGAAGCTAGGATGACTCAGGGTGTTGGCTTGGATGACTGGTTTATATACTGAGATGCAGGAGATGTTTTGGGAATAGAGGCCTTTGAGAATTAGACTGAAAATACATACTTCTCTGACTCCAAAAGGGGTAAAGGTAGAAGTTACAGATGTGGTCTCATATAAATATAGGATATTAGATGGTTAGTCAAGGGGGAAAGTTTACCAAGAACCACATAGAAACCAGAATCCTGAGGTAATATAATGGTCATGAAAGGTTGCCTTGTAAAATTGTGGTGGAGAATGAACTGTCAGGAGAAAATCTAAGAGAAGCTATCAAGATAAACAAGGAAGGAGAGAATTTTAAGAATGAGGGAGTAGTTAGTAGTGCCCTGACACAGAGGGGTCCAGTGAGGTTTGACAGTTAGGATCTGCCAAATGGTAAGAACAGGTGAAGTAGGCTAAAAATAAAATGTTTAATGTTAAAATTACACTGTACTTTTGAAATCTTTGAAGTGAGGAGAGACAGTGCAACAAGGATTTGCCATGGTTAAGGGAGGGTGTTAAAGTAAAAAAAATATAATAGAGGCTTTAACACTTTTTCTTTGTGAAATCAGAAAATAGCAGAGATATTGAAAGAGTTTAAATGATTCAAAGTTAAGAATAATGCTGAGTGAGAGAAAAGGGAGAACACATTTAAAGAAACTGACTTAATAGGAAAGAGACATTTTTCATCTTTTTTAACACTGATGGGAATGGACTATTAAAAATTTCTAGGCAGACTTGGAAATTAAGGGAATCTCTTCCTGCTGGCCTCAGTCCCTCCCCTCTCCGTCACTGAATTCAAAGCAAGACTGTATATAAGGCAAGAAGAAAGGATTGAAAGTTTATGCTAGAGGGAGGAGAAGGAAAGGGAATGACAAAAAGACAGGGTAAAGGATTAATGGATAACTGACCGCACATGAAGCTGCATAAAATGAATGCATGTTCGTAGGTTGTTTTTTTTTTTCCAGCAGGGCTCAGATCAGTAGGGAGTAATAAAGCAAGGAAGCTAGAGTTCTGTGGTAATCCTCTGTTGGAGATTTGTGGGACAGGTGGCAGCAAAACAAGAGTTTTGCTCATTTCAAAAATAAAATGTGCATATTAGCAAAGTTAAAGAATGGAAATATCAGCAACTTAATTTATTGTCTTTTCTAACATTATTAGGTTGTGTATCATAAGTTAGACAAAGTAAAGTGTTAGCATTTTGAGATACTTAATGAAAGTACAATTATAAGCAATGTGTGAGCTATTCAGTGTAATTATACTTTATTTAACACTTTGCATCACAGTATACGATTTATTTTTACAAATGACTTCTTTTTAGGTTGAGGAGATCTAAAAAGTGAAGTTTTATTGTTTGTTTCCTAGAATTATAAGCTAAGTTTGAGGATATCACCGAGTCAACTGTTGAAAAATGAAAATCATACAGAAGTAACGCTTAGGGACTTGCTGGTGGTGGTCCAGTGGCCAAGACTGCGCTCCAATGCACGGGGCCCAGGTTCAACCCTTGGCCAGGGAGCTAGGGTCCACATGCCAAAACTAAGACCTAGGACAGCCACATGAATGAATGTATATATAGTTTAAAAGTTATGCTTATATTTGAAGTTACCTTTAATGTTTTTGCCAGTAAATTAATAAACTTGGAATGCCTACCATGCTAAACAATTTAAATCTTTGTTATTCAGGCAGAAAAACAAGTAGAAACTGAGGAGGCTGGAGTAGTGACTACAGCAACAGCATCTGCTAATCTAAAAGTGAGTCCTAAAAGAGGACGACCTGCAGGTAGGATTGTTAATGTTTAAATATCTGGCTTGTGATCAGTATTCTAGTCCATTTAAGTGCTGTACCTCAGCTACTTTGGAACATACACATTTTAAAGAAGTTAAACATTAAGGTTTTTGCTCTCTGATAAGGTATTTAAATTTGAAATAATTGCTTGAGACTTTTAAATTTTCTGTTTATCTCCATTATATTTTCTGTTAATAGCAGCAAATGAGGCTGAGGTGAGATATAAATTCCATGGCTAATGGGTTTATTTTACCTCTTACTTTAGAAAGCTTAAGCTTTCCAAATGGAATCGTAATGAAAGCAAGAGAAAACAACATTTGAGATATCAAAGCTATTAATTTTTAAATTTTTGCATTCTTTATTAGGACCTATACAATATGCAGATATCTTCAGCCTATTTAAAATATTTTCCTAATTTGGCAAATAGGAAATAGTTTGGAAGGATCTGTCTCTAATAAATACAAAGTGTGAAACAATGAAAGTTAGCCAGGATAGAGACAATTTTTTTATTCCTACTTCATAATACAGGGTTCTTAATGAAACAGATTTAAACTGGGTAATACCCCACAAATTTGTTTACCTAACTTTTTCTTTGGATTTTAATATTGTAGTGGATCAAATTAATAGTATTGTTAGAAAACTTAGTGAATTCTGATAAAGAATTTTCAGTCATGAACATAGATTTACAAATGATATTGTAGTATGTATATCAATGTTGAATATAAGTGCTATTATCTACTATAAAGTTGAATTTTGTGACATTACTGTTAAAACAACAGTGAAGGATGTTCTTTTAAGTCCTCAGCCATACTAAGGTAAATTGAAAATAACCTTGATATACTTCTGTAAATTGTTTGTTGTTACTCATCTGAACGAGGATATGATTTTTTAAAACCTAAAGTAAAAGAAAAGACTCAAGTAATTGTATCTGTAATTACTAATTAATATTCTTAGTATGTATATTTATAACTTTTATATATGATGTCTACATCTTGGTGGAAAAACCGGTAGTTATAAGAATTTTTTTCCTGTGAATGTTAGCTACAGAGGTCAAGATTCCGAAACCAAGAGGCAGACCCAAAATGGTAAAACAGCCTTGTCCTTCAGAGAGTGACATGTGAGTATTATAATTAGTTATGCAATAAATGAGACATTTCACTTTAAATATGTATAAACTTCTTTGCGTTTCCACAAGTTTTTATTTACAGATGATTGTTATTACTATTTTGTATTTCTTAGAATTATGAGGTAAATTCTTTAAAACATAGTTTTATTATATAAAAAAGTTAAAGCTGATAGGGAATCGAGAAAAATCTGGTATCATTTCATTAATCTAACACATTTTCTTACATATTAGGATGTAAGATACTTAGATACTGCAGGGTAAAATTTTGAGTAGTTCGCTTTGTTTAAAGAAATTTTTAGACAGTGTTTTTTACCCCACTTCCAAAGTATTTTTGAAGCAGTTTCCACAAATCTTGCTCCTCCAGAATAGCATTTCAAAATAACACTTAAAATTATTTTTGTAAATGTAAAATTTTAAAGTCTTTTGAATAACTGCCTTTAGTTAGCAACAAAACCATCAGTATTTTCCTTTTTTCTTCCTTGCCACCTTTCTTTTCTATGTGGATCTTATTTGTGTCAGTTTTCTGAGTAGAAATTTCTCCAATAGTAAGTAATGTATGTCTAGACAAACAGGGCAAAACTTTAGCTATTGTGTGTGAAGATTTTTTTTTTAATGTGTGTGTGAAAATTTTATAGGAAAAGGCTCAAGTATGTCATTTAAGAATGGATTTACAATGTTTAGAATGAAAACAGTTTATTGGAAATTTCAGTTATAGAACAACTTAAGAGTGTTGGTACTTTTTAACCAATATATGTTGAAAGAGTTTTATCTTATTGCCAAGCCAGCTGTTTAAATATTCTCAAAAATAGTGGCAAAAAGTTACAACATGGTTTAATTATTATAGTGAAATTAAAATATTAACTACATGCAGGTGAATTTGTTGTTAAACATTTCAAATGAATCTCTCTCATCCCCTCTGTAAGCTGTCTTCTCTCATCAAGGCATCAATCAAGTCTAGGATTTCACGATCAATATAAGGCCTTGATGTAGAGACATAGGAACTGAAACACAAGTCATCTGCTCCCCTCTCCCCTTTATGTATGCACACTGATCTGGGATAGGGAACCATAAATAATCCCAAGGACAAGATTATGAGGCATACAGCAGTCACTGCTCCCTAGGAAATAAATTCTGTTGGGAAAACATTGTGAGATCCCCATTTTATATATAAGGATATTTCCTTGATTAGGTCCATCCCACTTTTTCCTGACAGTATCTTCCTAGTCCATTTCTCGCCTTGACTTTTGGGCCATTCTTCAGAGAGTTCTCTACTTTTTCACTACCATCTTCAGTTGATCTTCTTCGGTGTCAATAGTTGTACTGGAAAGTACTACCCTCCTTACTAGCTGAGCAACTTTTTTAGTCTCCTTTCATACTTGAGGGAGTTTGACCCAAGATTTCTTTTGAAATCTCCATTACTTTGCTGCAATGCAGACTGGTGTCACTTTTGGTAGTAATAATACTTGGTTGTTAATGTGTGTGTCCATTTCATTGTAATCTGCTTCATGGTCTTAACTCATAAGACTTCCCTAGACATGCTTATCTTTTTACATTGAAGTAATAAAAGTACTTCAATGTACTTTTATGTTTTCTTGAAAACCCACTTCCTAGTTTCTTTTTCCTACAATCATTTGCTTATCAGAAGGATCAAGGTGTCTCAGTGTGAATTCTTAAGGAAAGTCTGGCAACTTAATACATTACCTTGACTGGATCTTTGACTCCTGTCTTTGTCTGAACTTAAAAATCTTTTATAGGTTGGAAACGACTTTCAACACTGAGATGCATGGAATATTTTTCTCCTTTCTTTGCTGTCCTGTTATTTTTTGAACTTACTTTTTCTTTAAGTACCCGATCAAATTTATGTTGATAACAGTCAACTGAAGATGTGAATATTTTGTCTTGAAACCCCTTCACCCAAAGCCACAAATTCACTGAATAAATTTTCTTTACAGTTATCACAGATAATAGTTTTGTGTGTTGTATAATAGGGTTTCAAATGCAAAGCAAGTGTCACACATTCTAGGTTTCCATGATGGACAACTCCAAATAGCAGTAGCTTACAATATTTCTTTCTCATTTGTACTGTATGTAGGCTAGGCATTGGCTGTTACAGCTACTCTTATCTCTGTATCTGGACAAAAACTCAGTGGAGTGCAGAGCAAAACTATATAAACCCTTTTAAAATGTAAGCTGTCCACCATAAGAACAATGGTATCTCTGGTAGTGACAGCTTCTTTGCAGTGGGTCCTGAAATGATAGGACAGTGGAATGGAGTCCAGAAAAGCTGAAACCATCTCCTAATCCTCATGTAAAGATCTGTTACAAGTCATTGAGATATTTGGGTGTTTTGTTTTTTTTTATAAAACATGTATTTATGATTTCTTTTAATCCTTTAGTATAATTTTCCTACCATACCTTGACCTATTAATAGAGAACTTAATCCCCAGGAGGTCTTTTTTTTCCTGGAAGATGGTAAGGTGGGAACTACAGTGAAAAGACTTAATTATAGTTATGTTTATGGGAATTCTGTGCATTGATACCGTTTTTAAAACTTAGAAATAATCTATTTCTTAAGAGCATATGATACATGTTTTAAGTCTACCTTTAAAAAAGAAGAGTAGTCACATGTTTCTCCAGTGTGTGTGTCATAATCTTAAAATGTTTATTCCTTGTATGTATACATTTTTCTTGTTTAGAATACGTTGCTAGAAGCAGATCTGTGGGGTTAAAAGGATATTTTTAATACCTGCCTCTTTGCACAGGGGTAACGTTTTGGGGGGGGGAGACAATTGGTCAGTATCTTTTAAGAGCCATGGAAATGCCTTTTATACTTGATCCTCTATTCCGCATCTCCACGAAATGATCATTATCAAAATGTTTAATTTATGGAAATACTAAAGTTGTGATTTTACTTGCCTGCTTCTTCTTCCATTGATTAAAACTAAAGAGTGAAACCCATTTGACATTTGAAAATAAACATAGCCAATGACAGTTACGTGAAAAAAAATTTCTAAAGAAATAAAATGAGATTTTTTTTTTTCTTTTGCAAGTTAATAAATCTCTTAAGGGTTCAAGGAAGCAGTTATCTGGAAAGTCAGTTGATTTGAAATTGAGATATTGGGCTAACCTTTTTGCACCATCATTTTCTCACCTGTTAAATGGAATGGGTTGGACTAAATGATCTGGCATCCCTTGCAGCTTTTAAGTAACATGAAATTCTCAATAAAATTCCTTGAACACTGCATAATATTAATTGGTCATATACATAACCATTATATGCATGAATTGAGCCTTTTAAATTGTAACAAATATGTCTTCAAGTTTTAAAATGACTATATTTCACCATACTAGTTTGATTCTGCAATTGTATTTTTCCCAGTGTGGCTAAAATCTAGGGATCTCACACACCTTACATACTGCTGTTCCTCAGAGTCAAGAATAGTACCATAGCTTCTAAGATGGTACTCAGTATTATTTTTAAGTGAATGAGTTACAAAGAACTTAGAAAATGCCAGTGGGGGGGGGGGATTACTCTTCTATTACCCTAATGCCACTGTAATTTTTCTATCTTCTAACTTATATTAAAAGCATGTTCTTTTTTGTGTGTATGATAGGCTGATAATGACCCTTCCTTATATTTTACTTGAAGATATTTAAAATTTGTTTTTAAATAATGAACTATGTATAGCTTATTGGTATCCAAAATAGTTGTTAACTCGGAGATTATGGTTGAATGACAAGATCTATAGATACATAAAAGTTTATTTTTCATTGTTTTACCTGTGAAATAGGATAACTGAGGAAGACAAAAGCAAGAAAAAGGGGCAAGAGGAAAAACAACCTAAAAAACAGCTTAAAAAGGATGAAGAGGGCCAGAAGGAAGAAGAAAAGCCAAGAAAAGAGCCAGATAAAAAAGAGGGGAAAAAGGAAGTTGAATCAAAAAGGAAAAATTTAGCCAAAACAGGGGTTACATCAACCTCTGATTCTGAAGAAGAAGGAGATGATCAAGAAGGTGAAAAGGTAGAATGTTTGCATATCAAATAAAACTTTTATTTTTAGTTTCTTGTGTAGTTCTTAATCTTTAGATCAAAATTTCAGTATCTCTAAGAAAGTCTATAAATATGATTAAAAGTTAAAATGAATTTATTTACCTTTCTGAATAAACTTCAGTTAGCTGTGGTAAAAAGCACATATATGGGAGTTAAATGTTGCATGATGAACTTCCAATAACCCCATCTACCTAGAAAAGGTAGGAAAGTAAAGAATTGAACCAAGTAAGTTGTGACCAGTGACAACAGATGTAAAAAGGTAGATTTATACATAGATTTATATTATTGACCTCAATGAGCATTTAAAGTTATGCATTCTTTTCTGTATAAAAACAAAAGTTTTGTACAGACCCAGGTTGTATAGGTCTTTCATTTATGTTTATCTAACTTATTAATACCCTCAGAAGCCCCAGACCTATAAAATTCCATAGGTTGAGCAGGCACTTGGCAGTAAACAGGTACTGAAGTCACAGTGTAGAGGAAAACAGCCTAATGTACTTCATTTTAATCCATATTAACCAAAGCATGTCATTCCTATAGCAGTGCAGCAAATAGATAATGAATCCCAAAAATCAAGGGGAAGTTCAATTTAGATAGCAACAGCATGTATAATTCTAAGATTTTTTTAAATTAGTAATTTAAATATTTGTCCCTTAAGAAAACTAGTTGCTGCTTTTCTCCCACAATTGTAATCATAGAAGCATTAGTCACTGACTTGATAGTTAACTAAAACCATACTAATTCTCAAATAAAACAGAAGAGAAAAGGTGGAAGAAACTTTCAAACTGCTCATAGAAGGAATATGCTCAAAGGGCAACATGAGAAAGAAGCTGCAGATAGAAAACGCAAGCAAGAAGAACAAATGGAAACTGAGCAGTAAGTATTTTCTTATTCTAAATTTCTTTTTTAAGCCTGCATGAAAATTTTAAACAATAGAATCTCGTTTTCCAGACTTTCTGAAGCCGTCTAAAGAAGTGACTTTGCCCTGTGTTAGAAAAATGTCTTCAGTATATGATAAGCATATTTCAGGCTTTATTCTTTTCTGAGTAAAGAGGATGAAATTCACTGAGATAATCAGCCTATGAATTATTTTTAATTTAAACGGAAAGTGCAGATAGGGTTTAACTGCTTCAAGGCTTTATAGAAAATGTCTTCATCCTCTACTGTTTTCTCATATAATATTAAATACAGAAAGATGATAAAGTAGTGGACAAAGAATGAAAGAAATATCTTTCTTTGTCATACCACCAGCAGGCCTCACCCAGAAGACCAGCAAAAATAACAAAAGCACAGTTGGAAACCCATGAAGTCAGTATAAGTAAATCTAAAAGGCTGACAGGGTTTGCATTAGATGTGTGCAATATAAATCAAGGTAATAAGTTTTGATACTTGGAGATAGTATATATATACTTAGCATGGGGGAAGAAATTCCCCATGCTGTTTATTCTATAAAATAGTTTTATAAGGAAAATAGCAATGATGATGATTAGGCTTCATGTGTTAATTTGTTTTCTTAGTTATCTTTAGACTGTCTCTTCTGAGGTCTCTCTCTGAAATACGTTTCTTTCTTTGTGAAACGTCTTGCATTATTCTGACTAAACTTTTTTTGTTGTTTTAGTGAGGAACTGATTTTAAAAACATGCTGTAGGTCACTAAGACAAACTTAAGCAGTGAAATTCTTAAACTATTCTTAAATAATTTTGTACCTTTTCTTTATATAATAAATCTGTAAGCTGAAAGTCTTGTTAAGTATAGCATTTGACCATCTCCTTTCTTAGTTTTTTGGAGGATATACAAGCAGTTTTAGCTATAAGAGGGAGTAATTTAAAAATTGATTCAAAGCTCAGAAATGTTACTCCCTTTAATCTGTTAGACTTGGACCATTTATGTAAATATTAGTTACTTTTTGTTGCCTATCTTTCTGTCCTTTCACTGAAAAGTTGTTGGACTGTTTGTTGCTTTTAACTTTATTGTGCTCCCAAAATTAAGATATAAAATTAGTTGTTGCTTAGTAAATCTAGCCCAGCCCTTTAGTATCTCAAAGTTAATCTTTATGTGTTTCAATTTCTTTTTGAATGTCCTCCGAATGTAACTTTCTCAAATTCTAATATTTGTGTTTTCTTTCCTTCTTCTGTTATTACAAAACTTTGTACTTGGACAGTTTTGCTCTGTAAAGCATTTCAGATGCAGCTTGTATGAAATGCATTATGCAAAAATAAAGTTTATTGTATTGTATTCCCAGCCAAACAACATGTAATCTACAGTAATAAAAAATATATCTCATTTTGGGCTCAAAGCATTAATCCAGTTACTGAAAAGAGAATACAAGTGGAGCAAACAAGAGATGAAGATCTTGAGACAGACTCATTGGACTGAATTTCCCCCTCCCCCCCTTTGATGGAAGAATGTTCCAGATTCTAAATTGAGGACTTCATTAATGGCATTATTACTGTGTTATGATTGTTAAAATTCCTGTAAGGTACACACTACATACTAAGGTCGGCCATCATTCCTGTTAAGTTTTTTTACCAAGCTTAAAATGAAGCTTTGTGTTTGAAAGTTACAAGCTCAGATGAAGATGGTGGTTGTACATTATTTCATTTAGAAAATATAAAAATTCATTTTGTTTTGAAGCTAGGTGTTAAACTTGGAGTTAGTTATATTATACCCCTAGACAGTGGGGCAGTTGTGCCCTTCCCTTGACATTCCTTTGTTGTTTAATTCTTTAGAATATTAATAATTGTTTTTTTAATCCTGAGAGATTAAACAGTAGACTTGTTAAGAAAACAAAAATGAAACTGTAACCAAAATTTTAAAATAAAGTTTTTTTAAAAAAAAACCTGATTTTTAGATATTTTTTGTTCTTGTCTATTTCAATTGGTTTATTATAGTAGGGTACTATAATAAGGTACTAGAAATTAAGTCAAGGTACTAGAAATTAAGAATTCATTTTTAAATGGTTATTTTTATGATTTACAGTAAAATGGTACCTTTTCATTTGTGAAATGGTATATAAACACTAGTGAATATCATTTAAGTTTGATATAGTGGCAAAAATAAATCCCACTTTATTGTAATATAGTAGCATTTTAGTCTATAATAATCTTGTAACTAACTGAACCCCTCAAATTACCTACCTTTTGGAGATGTGGGAACAATTAAATCAGTCTAATTTGACATGCTATTTTAGAATTCGTGAAACAGGCATTCTCTTCCCACTATGGCCTGTTTATCCACTGACCCTGCAGTTGGTCTTTTAACACACTGTTGTTGGAATAAAATTGCACAAAAGCATCTGTTAAAATTTGTAATGCCACTGAAAAATTAGATTGTTCGATTATTTTAGCATGTTAATTTTTACATTGAGTTTTGTTGATATTACGTATTTATACTAATTAATACTAATGTGGCATTGCAGAGGTCTAAAAATTATAGTCAGTTCCTTGTGATCTAGGTCACTTAACTATTTTAAAGAAAAAAAACTTTTACAAAAGGGATTGTGGGCATTTGGTACTCAGTCACAGAGTTCCAATGTTTTTGAAATATTTGTGTTAACATTTGATAGGCAGAATAAAGATGAAGGAAAGAAGCCAGAAGTTAAGAAAGTGGAGAAGAAGCGAGGTTAGTTATTTCACTTTTAAGATGTATAATGTTATACACAGAAAGGAATTTTTACAGATACTTAATTGTATACATTTTGAAATCAGTCATTTGATATTCTTATTGTACAAGTACACATTTTAAATCCCTAATGGATTGTTACCTTTTGCACTGTTTTTAAGTGTTACCAGGCGAGCCTGCAAAGGTGGTCATGTTTATTATTTTACTGCTCCTTATGTGATGAAGTCAGATTTATTTTATTGTAACACTGCCTAAAGCAAGATGTTTCCCCATTTCTGACAAATCTGATTTCAGATGGATATTTTAGTTTTGGTTAAATGTGTAAGGGAGAGGCAGGTGCTAAAGGATTGAGGAGTTAGTGGATGCGGACTGCTTATTTTAGAGACATGCAGCTAGTCAGTGATTCTTTGCTTATATGATGAATGTTGGTTTCCTAAACTAAAGACTAAAAATGGCAGACAATTTCTTAATGATATAAGCAGATTACTAAGAACATTTTTTAAAAATTACCACTTTCCATTATACTTTGCTTAGATTATACAAAAATACTGGTTTTGGAAAATCTATTTACTGTGTTTCACATTTTAATTTATAGAAACATCAATGGATTCTCGACTTCAAAGGATACATGCTGAAATTAAAAATTCACTCAAAATTGATAATCTTGTAAGTGTTTAATACCTCTTTTAAAAATACCAGTGCTGCTTTTATAGCTTCATGTTTTTTTCTAACATGGTTTGATAAGTATGTGTAAATCTGACATAACAGAATGTTACTGGCTATTTTGTATGCCCTGTTATTTGAGATTTTTGAAAATAATCTCTGGATTCTACGGGTTGTGGTAATTAACAGTTATGAAATTACTGTTTTGTCATGAAGGATGTCAACAGATGTATTGAGGCCTTGGATGAACTGGCTTCACTTCAGGTCACAATGCAACAAGCTCAGAAACACACAGAAATGATTACAACACTGAAAAAAGTAAGTGACCTTTAGTTATGCAGATTTAAAATTTCCTCTATCAGTTCATTAAATAACATTCAGAAATCAATTAGGAAAATTCTGAGCTTATCTTTTGTTTTCTCAGATACGGCGATTCAAAGTTAGTCAGGTTATCATGGAAAAGTCTACAATGTTGTATAACAAGTTTAAGAACATGTTTTTGGTTGGTGAAGGAGATTCTGTGATCACACAAGTGCTGAACAAATCTCTTGCCGAACAAAGACAGCATGAGGAAGCAAATAAAACCAAAGATCAAGGGAAGAAAGGGCCAAACAAAAAGCTAGAAAAGGAACAAACAGGTATGTGGTAATAGTTTGTTGGAGTTACTTTTTAAAAATGGCTTTGATAACCTACACAAAAGTCAGGAGAAATGAACTTCCTGTGTCAGCTTCAGCAGCTATCAACACATGATCATTGGTCTTTTATTTTATCTCAAAGTTTTTCAGTGACACTCCTGAAGATTATTTTGAAGCAAATTTCCTGTGCTGTTTCAGTCATAAACATTTTAAGGTGTATATGTGAGCAAAGCTTAAAACAGAACCTATAGTACAGGTACGCTTGTACTCCAGGAATACTGTGGATTCAGTTTCAGGCTGCTGTAATAGAGTCACATGGCATACAGATTTCTTTACCCTATACTAAAGTCTGTTAGGCTGAAGTGTGCAGCAGGGTTATGTCTATAGAAATGACATACCTTATTTTTAGAATGTTGCTAAAAAAATGTTATATCAAGTGAGCCTTTCATGAGTTACAGTAACATGAAAGATCACTATATGAATATACTAAGCATCTAAAGTGTGAAATACTGTGAGAATTACAAAAATGTGACACAGAAACAGTGAGCAAATGCTGTTGGGAAAACGGTGTTGATAAACATGCTTGATGCAGGCTTGCCATAAATACTGAATCTGAAATACAAATGCAGGATCGACAAAGCACTGTAAAGTGGAGTACAATAAACTGAGGTATGCCTGCACCACTGGGAGCTTCTCCAAGTCCACAGTACTCAACCTGTTAGCAGCAGCTCCCTACCACAGAGAAAACGTTCAAAAGGAGTTGGACTTTCTTAACTCATTTACTAGGGAATGATAATGGTAACAAACCAGAGGTTTGATAATGAAATAATATTTACAGGGAAGCCCTCATCATTTTGTAAGTTAGTAAGAAGACAAAATCATGTTAACTATTTTGCCACCTTCTGTTCTTAAATAGAAAATTTTGCTTTGATTTACATTGCTTTTTCTCACAACTGGAATAAACCATGATGTTCTAAAGAGTTGTACCACCCTTTAGTGACTTCCTGACAACAGTAACAAATGGAATAATCAGATTAGTAGCCTATTTTTGGGGGGATAGATATAGGTAGTAACCCTGTTTCTTACTGTGCCTTGTCTACCCAAAGGATTACAAATGCAGTGTCACATACAATACAGTATTAGGAACTTTGGGGCTATGTTTAGTTCTTGAATTTGGGTCTTTCTAATACGTAAGCTGTCCTCAAAGCTCTAACAGTTTTCCCACTGGTATCTTTATAAAGGCTCAAAGACTCTAAATGGAGGATCGGATGCTCAAGACAGTAATCAACCACAACACAATGGAGATAGCAATGAAGAAAGCAAAGACAACCACGAGGCCAGCAGTAAGAAAAAGTGAGGACATATTTTAGTGCATTGTAATGTTTTAATTTTTAAATCACGTTGCTGATCCAAGATGGTTTGTGTAAGGAATTATATTTTCATCACTCACTTCCTGAATTCAGGATTCAAGACATATCAAAATGGCCAAACTATAAGGAAACTTTATTTTAATGTCATTATATGCAAGGGAATAGAGCTAAGCAGGAATCCTGGTTTTTTTTTTTTAAAAAAAAACTATTCCTTGAACTTGTTCCATTGATAACACCTGTACTAATGACTCATGTATGTCCACACTTTCTTGACTTTTGACAGAATACTGCAGAAATTAGGCTGTTATAATACCCATGCTAAAATGACTAGATATGCAACCATAGATACCCAAATCTTGATTTATCCTCTGTGCATTTCAAGGATTTGGAACCAAGCATCCTTTCTAATTCTGAAATCAGGGAAATCTTTCTCTTCTGAAGATGTATAATATGTTGGTACCATAGATCCATTTTCATGTTCTTTAAACAGAACTCATTATAAAGCTAGAAATGACTGAAAAGGGCCTGGGCCATGATGCTTCCCTTTAGTTATTTTGCTTGATCTGCATATTACTTTGGGAAGAAAACACAACATAGTAAAATAAAATTTACAACAAAATAACATTTTAAAAAACATAGTGAACAGATGTAGTATCTTTTTTTCCTGGTGAGGAACAGAAGCCCCCTAATCCCAGTTGTCACACCTTTTTTTCCCCTTTTTCTTTAGGCCATCCAGTGAAGAGAGAGAAACTGAAATATCTCTGAAGGATTCTACACTAGATAACTAGGTTGACATACCTGGAATATAAAGAACATTTGAGAAGTTTGTAATGGTTTTCATTTGAAATATTTAGACTGCTGAAAGTTTTAAATTTTTATAAGCATAGGTTTTGATGTTTAAAACTTGTTTTGAGGGAGAAATCTCCTTATCTTTGTTTAAAAGTGACTAAACATTGCTAATTGTACTTGTGCAGTATTAACAGCTACATTATACAGTAAATGTGAGGGGAAGTTCATTTAGGAAATGTTAAACTGCTTTTCCAGACATCGGTTGTAGTATATTTTCAGTTAGTGTGTCTATGTTAATGTGTAATTGATAGTAGAAAAGTTACATTTTTAAAACTGCTACTTGTATAAACCTTTTCCTCTTTTCCCAGATACTGTGGGTTTTGTGCATAGTTTTTACAAAAATTGGATTTACCAGACTGTCTTTTCACTGTTGTGGGTTTTGTAGAAGTTAAGCATTTTTATGGTTGATAAAATGTTACTTCTATACAAGTACTCACTTCTTTCTCTTATCAAAAGTTGACTTTAATCTCAATCTACCTGTGCTACATTATCCTGCTGCTTTGTAATAATGTGCAGTCTGTATGCCTTTTTGTATGACAACTAGATACCCAACTGACAATTCCACGAGGTGCAAAACTCATCTTAACTTCTGAAGGTAATTTAGTTTTGTGGCTGAGAATTCAGTGAAAGTCACGTGAGTTTCCTGCAGTAAGCAGGAGTGTATGTAGGAATGAATCTGGCTTTCAGGGTTCAACCATTTAAGATCCTTTACAGGCAAGTAGTAGCTGAAACTGAAAACTAAATGATAAAAGTTTATTTTTGAGAAATGTCTCGAGTTTCTGAATTTTTTAAAAAGTCCCACTCATTAAAGAAGTCATTAAGTATTTTTTTAATTGGAAAAAATGCAATCCATAATGCTTTTTGCAGTAAATAAAAATAAATACTATATAAGGAAACAAACCTATCTGAAAACATGACTATATGAGAAGGGAATTTTTATTCTAATGCATGTGACAGGATTGCAAAAAATGAAGTTACTCTGAGGCAGTAGACCAAAAGTAAAGGAGTTGTCTGTATTTTCATGTATATGGACTATATCAGAGTGAACAAAGGTTAACGTAAAATTTTAAGAACAACCTTAACAAACAGCATTTCTAAGATATTTTGAATACTAGGTCAGTTGGTGGTTTGCAGTAGCTTAAAAGATGCTTCTCAAGTTTGGAAACTAGGAATACGGGAAAAGGGCTTAAATACCAGTGTTTGCATGTGACATCCATTGTATGCTTTGACCTCTCGGGTAATTTTTTCATCTTTAGATGAAAACTTGGAATCATTTCAGTAATTGGAGTTTTGGTTTTGAGAGGCCTTACAATGGAACTAGGACCCACCGTTCTGAGGGAACTCTGGCTATTATATCTGTTTGGTCCTTACACAATTTAAACTTGGACAGATTTATTCTAGTTAAGCCATAAGTGTCAACATGTAAACTTGTTTTGATTAAAGAATTTTTCTATCAAATATCACTAGTAAGTTACTTCTTTGCCATATAAAAAAGTGGGATGGAATTCTGGATTTGCTTCCAAGAGAGTATGATGTGGTCATAGAAACTGTATTATTTGGGGACACAGGTTACTAAAACGTAAGCTCAAGATGACAAAATTTAAAGAAATGCCCTTTAGTGACCCAAGAGATCTACATAGTTTTACCAAGAAACCGGAGACAATGGAAATTCTGGAGATAACAGTGTCATTCTGAAACTTTATGTCTGATACTTTGCTCTAGGCAGCTGATTTATGTAGCGTTAAAAACACAGTTGCCTTCTCTTTAGTCTCTCTTCAAGAACATTTTTTCATAGGTTGATTGACAGATGAACCATTCTCAGACCTCTTAAGGAAAAGTCATATGAACAATTATCAATCTTCAGGAGCACTGGCTCAATGTAAATTTGTATTTGGTCAAAACTTATCCATAGTTGAACAAGTCTGGAAGAGGTATTTTAAATGAGATAGCTAGTGCCCCTAACCAAGCATGTTTTTTTTTTTTAATGTATAAGCAGTATCTATTTTGTGCCCTCCCCCTCCTTTAAACCACCAGGTAACATTTAAAATTCACCCATTCCAGTCCATCTTAGTTCACTGATTCCTAGAATGTCAAAATTCACTCCGGCTATCCCGTTTGACCACTTCCAATTTGCCTTGATTCATGGACCTAACATACCAGGTTCCTATGCAATATTGCTCTTTACAACATCGGACCTTGGTTCTATCACCAGTCACATCCACAGCTGGGCATCAATTTTGCTTTGGCTCCATCCCTTCATTCTTTCTGGAATTATTTCTCCACTGATCTCCAGTAGCATATTGGGCACCTACTGACCTGGGGAGTTCATCTTTTAGTATCCTATCTTTTTGCCTTTTCATACCGTTCATGGGGTTCTCAAGGCAAGAATACTGAAGTGGTTTGCCATTCTCTTCTCCAGTGGACCTCAATCTGTCATACCTCTCCACCATGACCCCCTCCAAGCCAGGCTTCAGCAATACATGAACCGTGGACTTCCAGATGTTCAAGCTGGTTTTAGAAAAGGGAGAGGAACCAGAGATTAAATTGCCAACATCCGCTGGATTATCGAAAAAGCAAGAGAGTTCGAGAAAAACATCTCCTTCTGCTTTATTGACTATGCCAAAGCCTTTGACTGTGTGGATCACAATAAACTGTGGAAAATCCTGAAAGAGATGGGGATACCAGACCACCTGACCTGCCCCTTGAGAAACCTGTATGCAGGTCAGGAAGCAACAGTTAGAAATGGACATGGAACAACAGACTGGTTCCAAGTAGGAAAAGGAATACATCAAGGCTGTATATTGCCACCCTGCTTATTTAACTTCTATGCAGAGTACATCATGAGAAACGCTGGGCTGGAAGAAGCACAAGCTGGAATCAGGATTGCCAGGAGAAATATCAATAACCTCAGATATGCAGACAACAGCAACCTTATGGCAGAAAGTGAAGAACTAAAGAGCCTCTTGAGGAAAGTGAAAGAGTAGAGTAAAAAAGGTAGCTTAAGGCTCAACATTAAGAAAACTTTTAAGATCATGGCATCTGGTCCTATCACTTCATGGGAAACAGATGGAGAAACAGTGGCGAAAGTGTCAGACTTTGTTTTTTTGGGCTCCAAAATCTCTGCAGATGGTGATTTGCAGCCATGAAATCAAAAGACGCCTACTCCTTGGAAGGAAAGTTATGGCCAACCTGGACAGTATATTGAAAAGCAGAGACATTACTTTGCCAACAAAGGTTCGTCTAGTCAAGGCTATGGTTTTTCCAGTAGTCATGTATGGATGTGAGAGTTGGACAGTGAAAAAGGCTGAGCACCGAAGAATTGATGCTTTTGAACTGTGGTGTTGGAGAAGACTCTTGAGAGTCCCTTGGACTGCAAGGAGATCCAACAAGTCCATCCTAAAGGAGGTTGGTCCTGAGTATTCATTGGAAGGTCTGGTGTTGAAGCTGAAACTCCAGTACTTTGGCCACCTCATGCGAAGAGTTGACTCACTGGAAAAGACTCTGATGCTGGGAAGGATTGAGGGCAGGAGGAGAAGGGGACGACAGAGGATGAGGTGGCTGGATGGCATCACCGACTCAATGGACATGGGTTTGGGCGGACTCCACGAGTTGGTGATGGACAGGGAGGTCTAGCGTGCTGCAGTTGATGGGGTCGCAAAGAGTCAGACACGACTGAGCGACTGAACTGAACTGAACATTTAAAAATAAGTTTACAAAGATCAAGTTATGCAGTGACCCAGCAGAATCCACTGTTACATGTTTTCTCAGCTGCTCTGGAAAAATTTCAGATGTATCGTCCAAACTGGAGATGCTGAACACTCTGTATGTGTAAACAGCTTGACTAGAATACCTTAAGCCTCATATTTGCTAGTATATCCTGTGACTTCCAAATAGTAGGATGATAGATTTTACCCAGTTTGCTGATGCATTGATTATAGCGTACCCACACACACTTACCTGGTTAAAAATGTCAGGTCAAGATGAGGTTTGCCATCTAATCCTGTACAAAGGCTTTCACACAAGGCTCTGAGGCCTTCACTAACACAACTTGTTTTGTCTCATTGGCCAGAGAAAGGATCTACTGGAAATAATAAAGCCATAGTTAAATTAGGCAGAAATGTGTTTATTTATAATTATTTATAATCTGCTGTGTAATATTCCAACCTTAGAGATGATAAAAACACTGCAGTTTGGTCAGGAGAAAGGTCAAATAATCTTTAAAGGCTACCTGAGCCTAAAATAATTCAGTGTCTAGAATTATTATTCTGGATAATAATTTTGTGCATGTCCATCCACTACTGTATCAAAATTGATTCATTTCTAACATAGGATATTAATAAGGTCATGACATTTCATATCTGCCTTCTTCATTAGATAAAATGTTATATGTAGTTTAACAGTTATGTGTTTAGTACTGAATTTTACAACTAAAAAATCCCTGATTCACGGCATCTTTTATACCTACTTCAAAATTAGGAGTTTCAATAGGAACTTAGGTTGGAGACATGTATAACTGATATGCAGCACATTGGCAAAGTTCTAAGACAATAGGGCTACTTTTCCTCTAGATGTCATTAGGAAATGAAGACAGGTATCTAAGCCTTTGTAACTTTGGTGGAGACTTTAAGAATGACAGAGTAATAATCTCAATAAATAACAAAACAGGAATTTTAATAGCAGTATAACATTTTAACTGACAATTTCTCTGCCAGTAAAATGAGTTGATTGATACAACACATACATTAATGTGCTTTAAGACAATACACTTTCTGGAATTTGCTGTTTTGAGAATATGAAATGATGAAAATAAAAGTTAAGAGACCCTTGTATATTATATTCCTATAAAGAATGCAGTTTAAAAATAAAGGATGCAAAAATTCATTTATACCTGTGGAACTTTTAGGAATTAGATAAATCTCTGGTTTCCCACCAGGATTTTCAGTTTGTTCAAACTGAACATCACTGGAGACAATACATTTAGGCAATAATAGCCAGCCAGCCATGAAGGGACCTCTTAGTTTCTAATGCTGATCTTCTGGTGTACTGATTGAACCAGTGAATACAACCACTAGAAACAGGTGACAGGTGACTGTCTTCTACATACCACAGTTGACTTAACTGATTTAAGTGGGATTTAAGTCCATAAAACATTTTATTGTTAACTTTTTAAACACACGTCTTACAGGCTTCATCAGTTTTTGATTTATATGGTAAATGTTATCAGCCATCCAGGGAAAGTGGAATTCAGCTGAATATAAATATAACCTAGAAGAGAGAAGGTGAAATTTAAGTACAACACATTTGAAATGTTTAAAAACTTAATTCTGCTTAATACTTTTCCAGCAAAGTATTAAATTTTCCACCAAAAAAGATTTCCAGAATATTTCAATAAAATAAGTAGCTACAATTTGCTCTGATGGATCTAGACCTTCCTCAAAATTATCAATGCTGTCCTCTGGCCCCAAATGAGAATTGGATAACTAGATTATCATAACACAGGTACCAAAAGAATGAAGAGCTGGGCTAGAAAAATAGTTGTTTTCTTTTTGTATATAGAATGCTGGGTATTATTGCCAAACAATAGCAATGCAGAACCAGCAATTCATGGGATCTTGATTTCCCATCTCCACTCAGTGTTTGTTAGATAAAATCTATTTTTTTAAGTCATAAAAATATTAAAATGTCATACATTTTAAACTTAATAGCATTTGTGATTCCAAAAAGTTCTGGTCAAGAAATGAAGCTTCAATTTAAGTGTTATGTCTATGAAGTTATGAGTACATACCCAAGCTCTTTATACATTCATTATTCATGTAGTGAGTCTTGGAGTGTTTTAGTGTTCCTAGTTTTTACCAAAATAAAACCTAACATTACAAAAGAGTTCAGTGTAAAATTACACAGTACCTCTTCTGAATACTGTATTTATTAAATACTTTTATTCTTAACCTCTCCATTTTTATTACAGATATTTGAAGGATATTTACCTTGGAAGCCTCATTGGTACAAGGTGTCAAAGAATTTTCAAAACACTTCCATCACTTGATGTATCTTTAGGAGAATTTTGCTAATGGTAGATGAGCAAAAACCTCTCTGGACAAAGCAAACAGGCAGACTGGGAGAAAACCAGAATACTTATGTCTGACAAAGGATTTGTATTCAGAATACATAAAGCACTCCTACAACTCAACAGACAACTCACTTAAAAACGGGCAAGAAACTATAATTTGGAATAAATATTAAAATAATTTAATTCAGACATTTAAATACAGACTGCTTAAGAAGATCTGTGATTTGAACTTTTTTGCAGGGATGACAACTTTAGCTGATTGTTTCTGGTAGATCCTGTTCCTCGCTGGCATTTCTTGGAAGTAAAGTAACCAAGTTATTTTACAAGGGTACACTTTTGGATACTAGTTAAAGGTTCCAGGATCAACATAGGGATAAGCGAGGAATTCCCCCAGTTTGTTGCCTTCTGCATCATAGTGGAGCATTCGGAAGCAAACATCACAAAAGAAACATGGGTCCTGTGGTGCAAAACTGTCATTGTTCGTCACCCATCTGTAGTTAAAAAAGATGTACATCATTACGGTCAGCTTTTTCATGCTTTACTGTGCTGTAGTAATATGTACAGGTAACATTCCCACTATTGCCTTATTCTATCTTACTTCTACAGTATAATCCTTTATATAATATTATATACACATACATAGGTACAGACATAACACTACCAGTATTCTACAAGGCAAAAGGACAACTTCTCTCTAAAAGATTTCTCCTCAAAGGTAAGTAGAAAAGAATATAAATCCATATTTGAAAGAATCATATGCTTGAATGACATACTTAAGCCTTCAAACATAACCCAGGGTTTAGGATAAAATGTTTTATCCTAAACAAATGGGAATATGGGTAACTATTAGTCAACTGAGATTTTGTTTTTTAACCAGGATGTCACAGCAAGTGAAAATGATATTTTTCAGTCTATCTGAATTGTGCATCTCATGGAATGTTTTGACATTCCCTGATTGCCATTTTGATCCAATAACTGATTTATCTTGTTTTTCTATTGATCATTTAGAAAAGCATGTGGTGGGGAACCCAAAACACTTAATAACACTAAATTCTTCCCTTTTCCTCTGGATGGCTTTTTGAGTGATTAATAGTTAAACATAAAATTTTATAAAACCATATTTTGACCTCATTAAAATAAAAATGAGACAAAAGTGTTATTTTTATCATGGAGAAGCTGTGGATGAAGCTAATTTTGTAAACTGCTGACAAGAGGCAGAAAGAGAACCTGGCTCTCTGATGACATCATCCAGCATAAGTTATCAACCAAACTATAAAGTCTGACCTAATTCCTAGACTTCTATTATATTCAATTGCTCATTGTTTAAAAACATAGCTGTAAGCTTAAACTGATTTGTATTACTATTTTTAAGCTTAAAACTGATTTGTACTACTATTTGTAGTGCTTTCTAACTAGATAAAACTCCCAAAGTATAAGTCCTCAATTCAAAACAGAAAAAAACAGAAATACCAAAGATTGAAAGTGCTTCACTATAGAAAACCAGTAGTTCCCAAGGGAAAATGTAGAATCACTTACCGAGCTGTGAACATTTTACAAACAAAACATTTTCTGGTCCAGAGCCAATGTTTCTTGATAAGAAGGGGATAAAGTGTCTTATCCAGGCAGTCGTCATGATGCACAAGCCTTTTGTACATGAAAAAATAAATGATATGCAAATTTTTGTGATCCGTAATGAAATACATCCTTACCCCAAAATGAAGAACATGGTATATTTTCAGTTTGTTGTGTTCCATAAAACACTTTCTCCAAAAGACATTTGGGATTAAACACTATTTCCTTTTCTGTGAAATTTCCCAAATCTCTTTAGGGCCATGTACACTGTGACTCTGAGAGGGAAATGTTGTAGGGAGCATTACCTGGGTGAACTTCTTCAAATCCATGCTTTGTTTACTTAGTACTTTTTTTATGGAACATAGTTTGAAAAAGTACGCAGTGCTACAGATAAAGTGGTTTTGAATTACAAACATGGCTCTTTTTAATAAAAAAACTTTACTGAAAATCCAAATCTGGCTTTGGTATAATGTGAATTGGTAGGATTTTAGTTTTAGGTATCAGAATTAAGAAATTTTAAAAATGCAAAGTCAGTTTACACCACTAATCAGCTTAATGGGTTTGAATAAATCCTTAACCATGCTGGACCCCCCAATTCATTTGAAAAATGAAGGGCATGCACAACAGTATTCTAAAAACCCCTTAAGAATTATAAAATTTGATTTTTTTTTTCAGTAACAAAGGGTAGCACTATATTAACTTCACTATCAGAAAAATACTTGTTGTTTGGTCACTAAGTCGTGTCTGACTCTTTGTGACCCTCTGGACTGCAGTATGTCCTTCATCAGAAAATGATTAATAAACTTTATAGCTTACCAACTAGTAAACTATGGGATAGCAATGAATGATTAAATCCTCCTGTAAGATAAAAATTACTTGTGAAAGTCACACAGTTGTGTCCAACTCTTTGCGACCCCATGGACTTTACAGTCCATGGAATTCTCCTGGTCAGAATACTGGAGTGTGTAGCCTTTCCCTTCTCCAGGGGATCTTCCTGGCCCAGGAATCGAACCAGGGTCTCCTGCATTGCAGGTGGATTCTTTACCAACTGAGGGGAGAATTAGTTGTAGTCAATTACATTAAAAAAACTTAGGAAAGTCCTACTATTTTAGCAAATGCTTAGTAAGTGAAAACTGCTCTTCTAAGTTGCCTTGAATTTTAGGAAGGATGCTGTACAGCCTACACTATGAGAAATGTAAGGATACTTAGATCATCAGAGAAGAGTGGATTGTCTTCCATCTCTTGCTTATTCTGAGGCATATTCTCCCTCATCTGAGTAAAGAGCAAGCAGGACAGCTTATATAAAACTTAGAAAAGAAATACATTATCAAAGAAATGTATAATTTTAAGTCCTATAGATCTCTGAGGTTTATGAGTGCTTCTGGCTCTTGCTTCAGCAATTCTTCCTGAGAGGCAACTGTTTCCATTCATTTAACTGCCTCTTTTTAATACAGCTTTTCAGCATCCCTCTACAGAACTACTAAACTTTGGTTAAATAGATATTTAAATTATGACTAGTGAATTAAACATCTCCCTAAACCACACAACTGACTATAGCTTCATTTTCTCATTTAACACTTTTTTTTCTAGCTACTAATTGCCTCATGTTTGCATTTCCTTATTAGGTTTCAGTGTACCTGTCACTAATTGAGTTCCCTATTTGCTGACAGAATGGGCTCCTGCTTTTCACATGGGCCACACACCAGTGGGAGGTCTAGCAGACTTGGAACATGCTTCCTGAGTCCTCTGGTCCTGCTCCAGTCTCTGGACTAAGCTGTTCTCTAGGTCTGCTCTACGGCTATCATTCTGAGAGTTCCTTTTATGCCTGATCTATCCTGCTTTGCATTCCATGTTTTCCTTTTTCAAGGTTAACTCTTTGTGTAAAGTACTTTACACAAAGTACGTTCCTGAGAATGAGGGCATGGGAAGTAAATTTTTGGAGACTGGTCACTAAAACCAAAAAAAAAAAAAAAGTAGAGGCAGGGAAAGCCATCAGCATGAGTCATTGCTCCATAAGAACATCTTCACTGTCTCAGAAGAAATCAAACGAAGACCAAGGATCAAGCAGAGCTTATTCCTATAGTATGGTAGTCTCTGATAAGCAGAGATTTCCTAATAAGGAAATGAAAAGCTTTATTCATTAGAGATACAGCTACACAAACTTTATAATCCCAAACTCTCATTTTAGACTGCTTAAGTCCTTCCCACTCTCAATCTTTTATCAAAGCATTCAGTCTTCATATTTGTCAAACATAAGAATTATTCTTCTCTTCCTCCAGTTCCCTTATTTCCTTCAAATTCTGGCAAGAAGAAACCCAGAAATACACGTATAGGTTTGCAAAGCAAAGGGACTATATGAAATACAAAATGGATGATTACTACTTGAATTACAACTGTCCAATACACAAATGTTAAGATACTTGAATATTTACAGATTTTTAACCCCTAAATAAATATTTTTATAGCAAAAATCTAGCCTGTATTGTATTTGTCTTTATACCAGCACTGCGATAAAATATAATTTTTAGTATTTTTTAATGGTGGAGGGGGCCCATGGAGATTCACAGAAGTCATACACTGTCTTTGGGCAGAGGAGGAGCTTCAGTTATTTTTCTTGATTTTTGGCATATTCTACCATTTCAAATAGGGTTTCCCTGGTAGTTCAGATGGTAAAGAATTTGCCTGCAATGCAGGAGACCTGGGTTTGATCCCTGCGTCAGGAAGATCCCCTGAAGAAGGGATCTTCTTCAGAGATCCAATATGGGGGTTCTCCAGAGAACCCACTCCAATATTCTTGCTTGGAGAATTCCATGCACAGACCGTGGCGTTACAAAGAGCCGGACCATTTCAAATGGCTCACACTGGTTAAATAGTATTTATTACAGATTTTCTAAAAGACAAGATGCAGATGCAGAGTTGGTCACTGTAGAAAAAGCAAACATTTTTGCTGCTCCTAAGTCAAGCTGCAGTAATCATTTCTTTTATTCCTCTTATTTCAAACAAATCTACCCATGGTTTTCTACTGTGAAATAAAACAGGACAAATGTTCTGAGTGCTACCACTTACCTTATGTCAGTAATGACAACAACGTGTTCACAATCTCCCTGGTGACAGTATAAGTAAGGAAAACCCACTTTAATATACAAGTCATTGAAGCTGATGTCTTCCATCTTAGCGGTCTGAAACTTTCCATAGCCTCTATCATGGGACTCTGACCACTCAATGATGGTTCTGAGGAGGAAAAAGGCAAGGATTGCTCCAAACAGTTTGCAACTGCAGTATTTCACAAAAGCTGGCTCACCCAATTACTTGGACAAATACCATCTTGAGGTGAAAATCAGAATGGTTGATACATGTTGCCAAGTAAGAAGGAACTCTGAACTTTTCTGTATCCGTGAGAGCAACAGTTCACAAAGGAAGGTCCTGAGACCCCGACAGAGGTTGATGAGGTCAAAAATATCTGCAGTAATCCTAAAATGTTATTTGCCCTTTCAGCTGTTTTTCTCTCATAAACACCAGTTTTCAGGAGGCTAAGTGATGTGCAATCACTTAAGATTGAATGGAAAATGTATAACATCACCCTTCTGATTCGTTTGGAAAAGTTATTTTTACAAAAATGTTATTAACCGTAACTGTAATTGGACTATTATTTTATTTTTTAAATTTCTGGCTGCACTGAGTCTTCATTGCTATACAGGCTTTCTCTAGTTGGAGAGAGCAGGGGCTACTCTCTAGTGGTGGTGTGTGGGCTTCTCAAGTTGCAGAGCGTGGGTTCTAGGGCCCGGCAGCTCAGCAGCTGCAGCCCCTGGACTCCAGAGCGCAGGCTCACTAGCTGTGGCACACGGGCGTAGCTGCCCCGTGGCATGTGGGATCTCCCCAGACCAGGGATTGAACTGGTGGTGTCCCCTGCACTGCCAGGCAGATTCTTCACCACTGGAACACCCGGGAAGCCCAGATTATTTAAATTAGTTCATATTTTAAAAGTTCTGATTTCTAGTATGGTGAATATTTACAGCCATAACCCACATAAAAGCTCTTTGGAGTCAATTATTTACAGTATGAAGGAGTGTGGAGACCAAGTTTGAAAACTGCTGTGTTAGAATATAGATACAAGTGGTTATAATAAAGAGAATGTAAGAGTTTACATAAGCACTCAGAAAAACAAGACATATATACATACTCTAGTTGTCAGGACACCAGTAATACAAGCATGGTAATACTTTTATGTAGATAGCATGATGTCAGACATAGATTTTTCATGTTATATGCATAAACAACTTACATATATCCACTCACCTACGACAAATAGTATACACCTGACAAGTCAAAAAAAAGTGAATTAATTTACTACCACCTAAATATGAAGAACAGAGGTTAATAAAGTGAAGTAGAATTAACTTTTTTCCAGACATTATCTATCAGATTCACACAAGACTAACTATAATTTCTGAAACAGTAGATAATATATATATATATATATATTTTTTTTTTTTTTTTTTTAAATTTGGATAGCTGGCAAAGATCTTGAAATGATCTATGTATATCTTTGGTAAAAAAAAATTTCTTACAGTGGTAAAAATTTGATTAACTTACTATAACCTAGGCCAACTGGATGAAGTAACTTTGAAAATATTTAAAAAATTTGAGAGAGTTTAATCTGAAAACTAATAAAACAATCTAACAAAATAATTCCTTGGCAAAGATCCTTAACACGCCAATAATAGGATTTGTGGAGATAACCCTATTTTGATGAGAAATAGCAAAGACTTTGAGAAGATTCTTGCAAACTATACCTGCTCAAATCTCTGCACTCAGGGTATCTTTTATCATTATAAAATGTTCCTTCAAAATAAAAGAAGGCTGATTTGTATAGGTCCTGAAAGAAAACAGATGGTATTGAGAAAAAAATTCAGTATTAACCATTATAAAATTGCTCTAAGTATTAATTCCAAATTTGTATGTCATAAAATCACACTAGTAGGTTTTACAGTAATTTCATGTACCTTCACAGAATATGCTCAGCTCATTAATATATAACAGGAACCTCCTATGTGGTAGGGTATTACCTTGGTTACCAGGGATAAACACACAGATACAGTCCTTTCTACTATTTTCAATTTTTTCCGATTGCTGTTTTAATCTCTAGATTTGATTTAAATTTGTATGTTGTCCCGAGATTCATGAAAGGAACCCAATTAGAAATGAAATAAGTGTCAATATTATTTTATGATATGCATACACACAATGACAATTATTTTAGATACCAGAACTGAAAACTAAACAATAGTCACCTCGCTGATGTTTCCCAAGGGATAATGACAATGATCATGGAGTTACGTTATCCTTTTTTTGTATTTTCAGTGGGCTTTTATTAAAATTCTCTCCTTATATTTTCAAATAACTTGTAGGCAAGCAGAATATGAGTATCTATTCTTACTGAAGCAACCTTGCCCAAAGCACCGCAAAATCCTCAGGTTTCAACTTTCACACTACCACTTTGTATTAGAGTGGTAGTCTCAATTCTGACCTCCTAACAGAATCACAAATACCAAAGACCAAGACTCATCTTAGATCCATTCAGTGAAAATGTCTGAGGATCTGGCTCAGGCACCAGTATTTTCCCAACCCGCTCAGGAGAGTCAGATGTGCAGGCAACACTGGGAACCACTGTTAGGCTTGTCCTTCACCATCTGCTTGGAATTACATGCCTGGGTGAGGGGCACAAGAGGGTCCTTTCCTTTAACCTACACTTACTGCTCAGACCTCAGTTTCCTCACCTGTACAATGAGATTATCTGTCATGCACACTATCTTATAGGACTGTGGTGAGACTCAAAAGCAGTTTAGGAACTTTAAAAGTTATGTAAGCTTCAGGCATTAAAAAATATTACCCTAAGATGGCCTAATTTCTCTCCTACTTCTTTGAGGATTTGATTTTTCTCTCTTATTTTTCTTCATTCCCCTATTTACAGCTCACCTGGCACTGGCATCAGATACCCTTCTAAGAATGGCTGCAATGTTTCTTCTCAGACTACTCAAATCTCCTGACTTTCTGTTTCCTCGTGTAAAATCTGAGTAAAGCCAACACCTTCTTCCCATGTGGTTGCAGAGATAAAAGGATATACTATACTAAAATGCCATGCCTGCCTACTATAACACAAAATCCACCACTTACTATACTTCTAAATCCTCAAAGAGGTAAGTAAGCTACGATCCAAAATAAAGATTCTCTAAGAATCACTACTGCCTTATTTTGGAAACAAAACAAAACTTAGTATACATAACATACAGAACTTCACATTAAGTGATTCAGACAACTTAAAACCTTTGGTCTAATTATTAGGGGAAGTCTAAAAGAACAAAAATCTTTTCCTTATATTATTACATAAATGGATAGGTGGGAGTAATCTCAATAACAGTTAACTTTCATTTCTAATGGTAACCAGAGAGCCTAACTAGTTTCCCTATTTTGTTAGCTAGTTTAAGCCAAACAAGTTCCAAGGGAGGGAAATTACCAACTGATATGGAAAAATTAGTGCAAGAAGTCACTTTCACTATTAATCTAAGGTAACCTAAAGATCTATCAAAGTAACAGTGGATAACCAGGATGATCATTTGACAAAGTCGTTATTTATATGTCATTTTAGGTATGTAATAGTCATTTATTCTCTTGCTGACATTCAAGTCTGGAACATGAGAACCTCCGGAACATTCCTAAGATCTGCTAGGAGGGAAATGGTGAAAGAAGTGTCAGATAAGCTTGGGTAAGAAAGCTTTTACAACTTAAATTCCTGTGACCATTCTTCCTATACCTTCCTTATAATAAAGAACAATAATATATGCATAAAGTATTGTCTTACAGTCCCTCTTTGTTGTTGTTTAGTCGCTAAGTTATGTCCGACGCTGCAGCCCCACAGACTGTTGCCCACCAGGCTCCTCTCTCCATGGGATTTCACAGGCAAGAATACTGCAGTGGGTTGCCATTTCCTTCTCCAGTGGCTCTCTCTGAATCAGGGACGGAACTTGCATCTCCTGCACTGGCAAGTGAATTCTTTACCGCTGAGTCACTAAAGAAGCCTGAGAGTTCTTTTAAGGGGTTACTGACAAAAAAAGATCTTCTAATCTGAGCAATGTTAAAAAAGATCAATAGATCAGACATTAAAACCTGAAGAACCATTAAAATAAATAAAAACCCAAACTAGCTATCTGGAAAAAAAAACCTGAGCAGAAAATGACTTTGATTTTATACACATGTTATTTATCTTTTTACTCTTAAAATCTTTATTAATAGGAGTAAGTGAGTAAAAGGAATACTTTTTTTTCATTTATTTTTAATTAACTTTTTTAAATTGGAGGCTAGTTAATTTACAATACTGTAGTGGTTTTTGCCATACATTGACACAAATCAGCCATGGATGTACATGTGTTCCCCATCTTGAACCACCTTCCCACCTCCCTCCCCATCCCATCCCTCAGGGTCATCCCAGTGCACCAGCCCTGCACCTTGTCTCATGCACCAAACCTGGACTGGTGATCTGTTTCACATATGATAATATAAATGTTTCAATGCTATTCTATCATTCCACCCTCACTTTCTCCCAGAGTCCAAAAGACTGTTCTATACATCTGTGTCTCTTTTGCTGTCTCACATATAGGGTCATCGTTCCCATCTGTCTAAATTCCATATATATGTGTTAGTATACTGTATTGGTGTTTTTCTTTCTGACTTACTTCACTCTGTGTAATAAGCTCCAGTTTCATCCACCTCATTAGAACTGATTTAAATGCATTCTTTTTAATGGCTGTGTAATATTCCATTGTGTATATGTACCACAGCTTTCTTATCCATTCGTCTGCTGATGGACATCTAGGTTGCTTCCATGTCCTGGCTATTATAAACAGTGCTGCAATGAACATTGGGGTACACGTGTCTCTTTCAATTCTGGTTTCCTCAGTGTGTATGTCCACCAGTGGGATTGCTGGGTCATATGGCAGTTCAATTTCCAATTTTTTTAAGGAAACAGCCACACTGTTTTTCATAGTGGCTGTATTATGAGCATGGTGTATTTCTCCATCTATTTGTGTCACTGATTTCTTTCATCAGTGTTTAATAGTTATATATATAAATATATATGTCTTTTATTTCTTTAGGTAGATTTATTCCTAAGTATTTTATTCTTTTTGTTGCAATGGTGAATGGAATTGTTTCCTTAATTTCTCTGTTTTTTCATTGTTAGTGTACAGGAATGCAAGGGATTTCTGTATATTAATTCTATATGCTGCAACTTTACTATATTCATTGATTAGCTCTAGTAATTTTCTGGTGGTGTCTTTAGGGTTTTCTATGTAGAGAATCATGTCATCTGCAAACAGTGAGAGTTTTACTTCTTCTTTTCCAATCTGGACTCCTTTTATTTCTTTTTCTTCTCTGATTGCGGTGGCTAAACCTTCCAAAACTATGTTGAATAGCAGTGGTGAGAGTGAGCACCCTTGTCTTGTGCCTGACTTTAGGGGAAATGCTTTCAAATTTTCACCACTGAGGATGATGTTTACTGTGGGTTTGTCATATACAGCTTTTATTATATTGAGATATGTTCCTTCTATTCCTGCTTTTTTGGAGGGTTTTTTTATCATAAATGGATGTTGAATTTTGTCAAAGGCTTTCTCTGCATCTATTGAAATAATCATGTGGTTTTTATTTTTCAATTTGTTAATGTGGTGTATTACACTGCTTGGTTTGCAGATATTAAAGAATCCTTGCATCCCTGGGATAAAGCCCAATTGGTCATGATGTATGATCTTTTTAATATGTTGTTGGATTCTGTTTGCTAGAATTTTGTTAAGGATTTCTGCATCTATGTTCATCAGTGATATTGGCTTGTAGTTTTCTTTTTTTGTGGCATCTTTGTCTGGTTTCGGTATTAGGGTGATGGTCACCTCATAGAATGAGTTCGGAAGTTTACCTTCCTCTGCAATTTTCTGGAAGAGTTTGAGTAGGATAGGTGTTAGCTCTTCTCTAAATTTTTGGTAGAATTCAGCTGCGAAGCCATCTGGTCCTGGGCTTAATTGTTTGCTGGAAGACTTCTGATTACAGTTTTGATTTCTGTGCTTGTGATGGGTCTGTTAAGATTTTCTATTTCTTCCTGGTTCAGCTTTGGAAAGTTATACTTTTCTAAGAATTTGTCCATTTCTTCCAAGTTGTCCATTTTATTGGTGTATAGTTGCTGACAGTAGTCTCTTATGATCCTTTGTATTTCTGTGTTGTCTGTTGTGATCTCTCCGTTTTCATTTCTAATTTTGTTGATTTGATTCTTCTCTCTTTGTTTCTTGATGAGTCTGACTAATGGTTTGTCTATTTTATTTATCTTCTCAAAGAACCAGCTTTTACCTTTGTTGATTTTTGCTATGGTCTCTTTTGTTTCTTTTGCACTTATTTCTGCCCTAATTTTTATGATTTCTTTCCTTCTATGAACCCTGGGGTTCTTCATTTCTTCCTTTTCTAGTTGTTTTAGGCATACAGATATTTTAAAAATGTACTTCATTCCTGAAGTATAAGAGTCTAAAACAAACATTAGCAAAACACATTACATTTTAGACGTGGCTTTTAAAAAATATTTAAATACCCTGGCCTGGTTTTCCTAGTCCTCTCACACACCAAACTACTCAAGGAAAGTATTTTATTTAAGTCCTGCTTATTGACTGGAATAAAGATTCTTATTTTCTTAGCTACAAGACCTGCAAGTAAATAATTTATTCCATGATTACCAACAGAATACATGCCAAACATCTTCCTGTTAAAAAAAATCATTATAACGTAAGGACTTATTTTCAGTTTGTTAGGTGTGACAATGGCATGGGGGTAAACAGATAAAATAATTCTGGCAAAATGCTGAGAACTGTTGAGGGTGGATAATGGGTACATAAGGGATCATTATACTATTCTCTTTTTTATTATTTTTTTATTTTTTAAACTTTTTATTTTATATGAGGGTATAGCCAATTAACAATATTGTGAGTTTCAGGTCAACAGCGAATGGACTCGGCCATACATGTATGTGTGTCTTTTTAGTGTGTGTTATTTAGAATTTTCCAAGGTAAAACTTAAAAAAAAAATCATAAAATACAAATGTTAATCGATGAAATAAAAATTTTTCCACAGACCAAACAACTATTAGCATCAGGAAAATTTCACTTAATTCTATGAGTTCACCTTTCTGAAAACATATCTGGAGAACAAGGAGACAAATGAAACAGGTCCCTGAACAGGCAAAGATTCCACAAAGTACATGTACTAGAATCTTGCCCTTAACCACACAGCTCAAGTTTTCATGCAGTGCTTGTTCACCAAATAAACAGAAGGGTAGGGGAAAGATGTCTAAAGCCAGGCATAGTCTCACATGGCAAAGAACAAACATGGGGCTTTGAAGGCAAGTTGACAATGGTCTGAATCTAGCCTCCACCACTGCTTACCGAACAGGCTTAACTTACGACAGTGTTCTGACCACCTTTTTCTTACCTGTAAAATGGTGATACTCTTTCCAAAGATACTAACTATCAGCTAGTGTTTTATGCAACTGGCACATAAGTGCTAAGTAATAAGAGGATATTACTTTAATACATGGAAGAAGAAGAAACAATGTAAAAGCAGATGTGTAAATAGTTAAAAATAGGACTACGGGTCATTTAGTTCCCTGGTTAGAAAGCTGCCGAAGGCATGAGCACTGATGTACAAACACAATAAACTAAACAAGTCTGGTTAAAAACACTCTCCAGGGTTCCTGGAGCTAAGACTGGTTCCTAGATCTGACTCGCTGCTTTGAGCAGTTATCACACGGATGAAATAGGAGGGTGAATTCATTATTTTTCTTATTAAACTGATCTTATAAACTTATAGCTATATCTTGTTCTTTTTTTCTCATAGGGTAGAGAAACTTTGCAAAAGACTGCTTCTCTTTTAAAAGAAACGATAAACCTTCTAGTGTGCATACAGCCTTGAGATTCCACTCGTTTCTCTTTAGTGTTTACCTTCAAAAGCACCAAGCTGACAAACCTGAAGAACCCAAGTATCTTATAACCATTTTCAATGTAGCTCAGAAAGTATGCTGCTCTCCATGCGAGTCACCAAAAAGACTGGAACACAGCCAGTCTTGTGGGGCAGACAAATGTCTCAAATAGTATCGTATATCATTATTAAAGCATTAGAATCGACACATGAAACATGCCAGACTGGCAAATACAGGACCATCAAGAAGAATCTCATGTAAGTGAGAGCAAGGGCTTCCCACCCATGTTCAAACACTCAGAGGCACAAAACAGTATGGTATGCTTGAAGAAGATGAATTCACTGCGGCTAAGGTGTAACAGGAGGAGGGTGAACAGTATAGAAAGTTAACCTGAGAAACATCTTCACAGAAGGCCTTATTTGTCAGCTTAAGGGAGCCTCGACTACAGACAATGGAGAGCCACTGAGATGTTTAGATCAGAGAATCACAGGATCAATTTTTTAAACATTTTATTCTTTTAGAGCGGTTTTAGGTTTACAATAAAATAGGAACGTAGAGGTTTCCCATACAGCCCTTGCCCCCACACTCATGCATGGCCTGCCTGCATTATCAACACCACTCACCAGAATAGCACATTTGTTACCAAGGACCTACACCGACACACCACAATCACCCAATGTCCAGAGAGTTCCCTCCTGGTGTTCAATTTGTTTTTAAAAGACATCTTGAGTGGCATGTACAGGACAGTCTTAAGGTGGGAAAACCAGTTAAGAAGGCTATATAATAGTTGCTGGAGAAGCTGCTGAGGGCCCAAACTAAAGCACACAGCAGTGGTAAAAACAAAGTCTGGAGCTATTAAGGCAGAATAAAGAGGAATGGAAAAAGAGAGTTTCATCTGAAGAAAAAGGGAGATGGTAGAGTAATGAGTTCAAGACTAAACGTTGAGCCTGAGGTATTCTGGTTCATTTATTTATTCAACAAGGACTTAACCACTTCCTCTGTGCCACACATCATCACAGAAATACACCTCTCTATTCCTAATTCCTAAATTCCTCTGTATTCCTAAAACAAAGTCCCTACTCTCATGGTTCAAGAGAAGACAGACAAACATATAACTTAACATTAGGTAGTGTTATTAGCAAGTCTGGGGAAGAGGGGGAAAGATCTCTTTGTCAAGGCAACATCAGAAACACGAAGAAATGAGGGAGTGAGCCATCTAAATACCTGAGTGAATAACAATACCTAAAGTGAGGAATCAAGACAAGCAAAGGCTCCAAGCAGGACCCTGCTTAGCATATATGAGAAAGAGCAAGAATGGCACGTGGCATGAAGGCAACAAGTGACAAAGAGGGGGTTAGGATATAAAGTCCAGAGGCAGACAGGACCACAGAAAGGACTTTGTATTTTATTCTAGATATAAGAGGAAGCCTCTATAGACTTTCGAGTTGAAAACCAACAGGGTCTGCCTGATACATTAGAGTATCATTCTGGCTTGGTGTAAAGGATAAACAGAAGTGTGAAAGGGAGCAGCGGGGATGGTCACTAGGCTACTCCACAGTTCAGGCAAGAGATGATGGTGGTTTTTCAGGCTGCTACCTGTGAAGCAGATACACGGGCGGATACTAAACATAATTTGAAAGTAAAGCCAAAGCACTTGCTGACGCCTTCCACATGGGATGAAAAGGAGGCAAAGATGACTCCAAGGTCATTGGTCTAAGTAACCAGGTGTAGAATGAGCATATTTACTGAGATGGAAACACTGGGGAAGGCACAGATTTGAGGAGGAAGAGAGAACTAGAGTCTGTTTCTGAACATATTAGGTTTAAAGTGGCTATTAGACGTTCAGTAATGGTCAAGGAGGCAGTTGGAAAAAATAAATCTGGAGTTTGGAGATGCTGAGATTGGAGATACAAATCTGGACTAGGAATCTGGACAAGTTCACCTTGATTCAAAGGGCTTAGTAACATTCAACAGTTAGGAGGATCACAAGCATCCAGCAGAGGAGTAAAAAGTCAGTCAGAGAGGAAGCAAATTAGGTGGGTGCAATGTCTTAAAAGCCAAGTTAAGAAAGTGGCTGAAGGAAGAAGGAATAGTTGCTTGTGTTATGTGCTGATGAGCGATCAAGTAAGATGAGAAATGAACCTGTGGCAACAACAATGAAGTGATTTTGGTGGAGTGGTAATGAACAAGAGTGCATGTAAGACAAAGGGGAGAGGAAAAGAGAAACAATGAGCTGAGGCACTATTATTAGTTCATAATTCTTGAGTCAGTTTAATGAGAAGAAAATAGAAAAATGAGATAGTAGCCAGAGGAAGATACATGGTAAGAGAAAGGTTTAGGATATGAGACATTACAGGCTATTGTGTACTGATGGGACAGGCAACAGAAGGGAAGCTGACGAGGCAGGGAAAAAAGGGGACAGTACAAGAGCAAAGTCCTTGGTTATACAGTGGGGTTGGAATCTAGCAGGCACCTAGACTGGCCTTTGATAGCAGCAGTTTTAATCCACCCAGTGTAACAGGTGGGAAGGCAGAATGCATGGGCAGATGGGTAAATGTGGGTGAGAGATGATGGAAAGTTCTTTTCTGATAACTTATTTTCTCAGTGAAATAAACAGCAGCTGAAGGGAAGCAACGAGGAAAAGATGTTGGCAGTTTCAGAAAGAACAAAACAGTTACCTTGAAAAGTGGCGGGTGTATCAACTATAGAGAGGTGGTAAAAATGCCACGCTGCACTGAGACTAAGTGAGAATGTCCAGTAGACACTTAAAAAGAATGAGTTTGGAAACCAAGAGAGAGAAAGAGATTCATGAAGACTGGAGTATACTTAAAACCATGAAAATTAAAACTGGGAAGAAAGCCCAGGAGATGAATTTAGAATAAGAATTAAGATGAGACCTAAGTTATAACAGCATTTACGTGGCTGATGATAAAGGAACGAGCGAAAAAAGAGATTCTGATGGTTCTTGTCCAAACTCTATTGCCATTCTAATTGTCCCAAACTGCTTTTTAGTGACCTACAGGAGATGCTGTCCCTCTTAAATATGCCAGTAAATCTGAGGTCCTTTGCCAGAGTTGTACCAGCTAATAGAATTGGGTCAAGCTTGCTCTGTGATGAAATTGAGAAGGATCCAGGCCCTACTGTATGATTGAGTAAGCAATCCCTTCTGAAAATAGTGGGTGGCCAGTCTGCCTTTCTATCCTGTTTCAGTGAGTATAGAAGGTTTCTCTATCTTTTGGAGAGCAGCACCCTGGGAAGTACCAGCAAGGCCCAATGTCACAGGGTATGTCCCTGTTTCCTTCTGTCCTTGGGTTGAAAGGTTCTTCTGTGGGCTGTGATGCTCTTGGGTGGACTCCAACCCTCTGCTAGGGTCAGTTATGACAGAAAAACTCATACAAAACTTGAAAGAAGAGAGAGTGAACAGCAAATTCCAGTGCTACAGTGAGGTCAAGTTGTATGCACATGGAAGAGAGACCTACTGGTTAGATAATCAGGTGGTACTGTGCCCTTAGAAAGAAGAGTGTACAAAGAATGGTTGATAAACAAATGGGAGATGAAATCAAAACCAAATATAGCCTCATCTTTGAAAAGGCCTTGATGATAAAAAGAAGGGATAAGCTTGATGGAATGGCACAGAAGAATGCATTTACTGGAATGCTTATGAGCCTGTAATCCTATTTCCTTAGCTTATGATTATTATTTCCTCCTGTTCTATGATGGTTAGAAATTTTAAAAATCACCTTACTTTGCTGATGTTCTCAGGAGCCTGGTCAGGAGTGTTGCTGAATTCCCCACCAATCTGGAGGTCACTGACACAGCAAATGGAATCCCTCAGTTCCGTGAGCTTCTGACTGCCCAATACCAGCATCGTTTGGTAGGGTTTGTGTTCTTTGTGCTACAAGTCAGACAGTAAATAAATCAGTGTTCACTTAGAGACAAAGCAATTCAACTATAAATCCTGTCATGACCAGATCTAAATTAAGTTACCAGATATCTTAAGTTATACCCATAATATGGTGTCCTGGGTTTTCTCAGATTCTGCATTTGTCTACTCAGCACTGATCTTTTAAAAATATTTATTCATTTTATTTATTTATTTGGCTGTGTCAGGTCTTAGCGCAGCATGTAGGATCTTCCCTGTGACTGACATGTGGGATTGTTTATTGTGACGCAAGGGCTTCTCTCTAGTTGCGGCATGTGGGCTAAGTAGCCCCACCGCATGTGTGATCCTAGCTACCTGACCAGGGACTGAACCCACGTCCCCTGCATTGGAAGGCGGATTCTTTACCACCGGGAAGTCCCAGCATCGATTAATTATAGGTCAAAACTAATTGTCAGTTATTTACCTCTCCCCTGTGATCCAGAGCCCATACTCTGAAACTATCTCTATCTAACTCTCACTATAAGTCAGTATTTCTCCTCTGTCCTCGGGCAAACCACAGCCAGGCACCAGGCAACTAGGACAGCCCCGCAGCCCAGAGCCCACAGGAATTATTCAAGCTAGCCAATCCCAAACTGTTTGCTCTGCTCTGCCTTGCCTTTCCTGTGGAAACCAGTGAGGGCTGTGGCCTGTGCTTTCCCCTTGCCTCCTGACTGATCCTGGTACTTCTCCTTTGGTCCTGCATGACATGGTATACTCTTCCCGCCAGGAAAAGTAAATAATGAAAATCTCTCAGTGACACTGGTCTCTAGTGCTGTCCCTCAGTCACCTCCATAAATTAAAATCCTCTGAGTACAACAGACACTTGGTGCTACACTGCTCACATCTGCCCCAAATTCACATGCTGGAATCCGAAGGCCCAAGGTGCTGATGTTAGGAGGCGGGGCCCTTGAGGGTGATTAGGTCATGAGGGTGGACCCCCTCACGAATGGAATCAGAGCCTTTATAAAAAGGAAGTGACCTGGGAGAGGGTGCTTACCGGATGCTGGCACCCTGATCTTAGACTTCCATCCTCCAGAACTGTAAGAAACAAGTTTCTGTTGCCCATAAGCCACCCAGTTTGTGCTATTTTGTTACAGCAGCCAGACTGGACTAATACACCTGGCAATAAAACTTTTTTAAAGTGAAAATTTATAACCAACTTGCTACTAAAGTGACATTAATATGAAGAGTCTTAGGAATATAACTTCACTGGCTTTTAAATCGTCCTGAAAGCTACCTCACTGAATCAAGGAGTCTATACACTACCCACACTTGGTTTTATTACTTTTGTTTTGCTTTGTTTTCTCTGATTGATAATTTAGGATCTTAATCAAACAGGGTATAAGATTGGTGCAAAAGTAATTGCAGTTTTTACACTGTTGAAATTTGTTGTTTGATATCAGAATATATTCTTAAATAAATGTGGTTATGTTATACATCACTTTATTGCACATTTCTCACTTTTTTTTGCTAATGACTTATTACCTGCTGTTTATTTTATATTTGTTGTAGATTATGGAAATGATGTTAGACAAAAAGCAAATTTGAGTGATTCTCTAATTTGAGTTCAAAATGGGTTGTAAAGCAACAGAGACAACTTGAAACATAAACAATGCATTTGGCCCAGGAATTGCTAACAAACTTACAGTACAGTGCAAAATTACAAGGAGTTTTGCAAAGGAGATGAGATCCATGAAGATGAGGAGCATAGTGGACAGCCACCAAAGTTGACAAAAAACCAGTCGAGGGTTATCATCCAAGCGGATCCTCTTACAACTACACAAGTTTCCTAAGAACTCAATGTCAACCATTCTACAGCTATTCCTTATTTGAAGCAAACTGGAAAGGTGAAAAATTAAGTGGGTGCCTCAAACCTTTCTTTCTGAAGTGTTGCCTTCCTTATTCTTCCAACTGTTTAAACAACAATGACGAACCATTTCTTGATTGAATTGTGATTTGCAACAAAAAGTGGATTTTAAATGAGAACAGGTGACAACCAGCTAAGTGGCTGGACAGAGAAGAAACGCCAAAGAACTTCCCAAAGCAAATATACACCAAAAAACCCGTCACGGTCACTGGTGTTCTGCTGCTGGTCTGACCACTACAGCTTTCTGAATCCCAGCGAAACCATTTCATCTGAGAAGTACACTCAGAAAATAGATGAGGTGCAACTGCAACACTGGCAGCCAGCACTGGTCAACAGAAAGGGCCCAATTTTTATGCACGTCAATGCCTGACTATACATCACACAACCAATGCTTCAAAAGTTGAATGAACTGGGTCACAAGGTTTTGTCTCACCTGCCTTATTCAACTGACTACCACTTCTTCAAGCATCCTGACAACTTCTTAAAGGCAAAAATGCTTCCACAAACGGCAGGAGGGAGAAAATGCTTTCCAAGTGATCATCAAATCCTGAAGCATGGATTCTATGCTACAGGAATAAAAAAACTTATTTCTCACTGGCAAGATGTGTTGATTGTAATGTTTCCTATTTTGATTAATAAAGATGTGTTTGAGCCTAACTTTAATGATTTAAAATTCACAGTTTGAAACCACAATTTTTTTGTACCAATCTAATAATTAGTGCTAACTATACAGATGATTCATAAAAGTTTATTCACAAGTGCAATTTATGTACAATATTTCAATGAAATCTTATTAAAGTTTATGATACATCTATTTGGGAAATTAAGAATATATTCACTAGGACAGAGTTCTTTTTACTAGAGATTCCTAAGAAATTCCTGGATACCCTTGACCTGCAAACTTTCTGCATTTTCATCTAAGAAGAGCTGTCCTTAGCTAGTTCAATAACTTCCCAAGAATTTTGAATTGGTAAAAACAAAACAAAACCCTCCTTAACCAGTTTTTCTACCGCTCCCCCCAAAAAAACCCTCAAGAAATAATACTATCAGAATCACTGCAGATTTACACACTTTCAGTGGCTACTACTACAGAAATCAGGTATACATTCCAACACTGTAATTGTAATCCTATTACTCAAGAGATTATATGAAAATTGACTTTATGATATTCCTTGTAAAACAAAGAACTCAAGAATATAGACAGAATGTCATATAAAACAGCATATACTTATGTTTATTTTGGTTCAAATAAGGTTTAAATAAATAAAACTCTCTGGCAAAAGTCACTCATATTTTCTGTAAAGTCCAAAAGGTTTTACTACTGACCTTATGAAAAATCACAGGGTAGAAGATATTTATGGATAAGATAAGCTCTCCTTCTTCAATCATGTCTGCTGAATTTTCAGGCTTTTTCCCTATAGCATGTGACTCCTGAAGAAGGAAAACAATAAGAGACATTAAAATCAGACACTATGACCCAGATCAGAGGCAGTGTAGACTAAGGGCTATAAGCAAGGACTTGAATCAGCCCTGGATTTAGCTCCTATTTCTACTTCAAAGTTGTTTAAAAAACCTCTCTAAGCTGTAGTTTCATCATCTGTTAAAAAAAGAGAGAATATTTATTTTACAGAATAGTTTCTGGGAATGTAAAATAAAGCATCTAATAAGATGCTTGGCACTAAGTGCTTAGCAACTGATGATAAAATAGGAGTATCACCTAACGTTGGTATAATACTGACAGTCTACTGCATTGTAGGAAGATTCTTTACTGTTTGAGCCACCAGGGAAGCCCCAATAACTATAAAATAGAGGGCACCAGAGTAGACTGGTTAAGAAGGTGCAAAAAATGTTTTAAAAATAGGTGGGAGTGACATCATGCAAAATGGCACAGTGGGAAACAGAAGCACAGTAGGATTAAGTCCCTCTAGCAAAGCAACCATTAATATGAAAAGAGATTGGAATCAACTATTTTGGCACGCTGGACTCTGATCAAACTCTTGTATCAACCAGGTGAGTGCCCAACGAAGAAACAAGCTGCTGATGTTTCCTAGGTAAGCAGAGGGTATAAACCAACTACCACGCCCCACTCTTAGCCCCACTGCAGATGTAGAGATAGCAGGCTGTGGCCCTGGAAAAGGTAGCTGATGCCATGATGAGCAGTGTGGGATCATGTTCTCCAAAAAATAGGGGTAAGCATGCTGTGGTTGGTCTGGTAATGCTGAGGCCCTGGTGCAGAAGCTTGCCTTGGTTCTGGCCCTCTTGTTATGGAGTCCAGGCTCGCTCTGCTCACCCCATGACAAGCCAACGAATCTGAGAGGTGAGGTATTGAGGCAAGGAAAATGACTCTATTCAGAAAGCTAGCAGACTGAGAAGATGGCAGGCTAGTGCCTCAAAATAACCATCTTATTGGGGTCCGAATGCCAGGTTCTTTTATAGATCAGAGATGGGGTGAGGTGAGGAAGCAAAGAAAAAGGCCATTAATCTTGCAAACATCTCAGGCAGGGGATGTGTTCATTTCTTCCTTCCTGCCATCTACAAGAGGACAGGGTTCTTAAAAAAGGCACTTTAACAGTCAGTCTGAGGGGCAGGGTCCTTTTAAGCATCCATTACATATGATTGCAATAACAAAAGCAATGAAAAGCAAGTCAAAGAAACAGTTTCAAGATGGAGTCAGAATTGGCTTCTTCTCTGCAATGCTCTTACCAGCAGTAGCTTCCCCCAGCAGCATCAACCGGAAAATTTAAAGACACAGGGCCCCTTGTGGAGTCAGACGTTTAAGGAAATCTTAATCAGGTCACTGGCTGACTAGAGATAATGAACCAGAAACATCAGCGACCATATGGGTAGACCTTGAACTACTGTGGGTTCAGCTTGAGACTGCCACAAAAACAAGTATCTCAATAAAGTGAGTCATATGAATTTTTTGGCTTTCCAATGTACATAAGTTATATTTACATTATGCTGTAGTCTATTTTGTGTGTAATAATAGCATTATGTCCCAAAAAACAATGTACAGACTGGAACTGTAATTAAAAACACTTTATTGATTAAAAAATGCTATCTTCTTTGCCTTCAATGAGCTGTAGTAGTAATGTTAATGATCAGAGATCACTATAATAAGTATGATAATAATGAAGTAGTTTGAAATATTGTGGGAATAATCAAAATGTGACAGAAACATCAAGAGAGCAAATGCTGTTGGAAAGATGGTGCCAAATAGACTTACTCAATGCAGGGTTACCACAGACCTTCATAATTTTCAAAAACACCAACACCACACTACATGCGAAGCATAATAAAGTGCAGTAAAATGCGATATGCCTGTACACAGCAAGGACTACACACTGGAAAAAGAGTTTGGAAAATTCAAAACAGCTCTAGCCCTCAAGGAAAAAACACACTCAGAATGTCCAGTTCTCAACAAAAACTAATAAAACACACAAAGAAACAGGAAAATATGCCCCATTCACAAGAAAAAAAGAATTTGACAGAAACTACCATTGAGGAACCCCAAACACTGAGACGGAAAACTGAACATTTCCATGTGGAAATTAAACAATACACTCTTAAACAACCAATAGGTCAAAAAAGAAACCACAAGGGAAATAACAAAATACTTTGAGACAAATGAAAACAAAACCACAACATTAGAAACTTAACAAGATGCAGCAAAAGCAGTAGAAAGAGGAAAGCTTTTAGCTCTAAACATCTACACTGGAAAAGAACCATCTCAAACCAATAACCCAAGTGCATACCCTAAGGAACCAGAAAAAGAAAACCCAACGCTAGCAGAAGGAAGGAAATAATCAAAACTGACTCAAGAAAAAATATAAAGTATGAATAGAACTGTAACAAGTAAGAAAACTGAATCAAAAATTAAAAACCTCCTAACAAAGAAAAGCCCAGGACTAGGTGACTTCATGTGAATTTATCAATCCTTCCTAAAGTCCTCCAAAAAAATCTGAAAAGGAGAAAATACTTCCTAACTTATTCTATGAGATCAACACACTCTGATACCCAAGTCAGACAAAGACACTGTGAGAAAACTACAGGTCAATATCCCTTATGAATATAAAGATAAAACTTAACAAAATACTAGCAAATCAAGTTCAGCAGCATATAAAAGGGACTGCATGTCACAAAGCCAAGGGGGATTCATTCTGAGGATGCAAGGGTATTTCAACATAACAAATCCCCACACTAACAGAATGATGGAAAAAAATACATCATCCCAACTGATGCAAAAAGAATTTTTTTTCTACAGAAGTCAATACCCTTCTTTGATAAAGAAAAATACATTAGATAGCAACTGAAGGGAACTTACTCTACATGATAAAGGCCATATATGAAAAACCCACACGTAACTTAATAAAATGGTTAAAATGTTAAATTTCATGTTATGTAAATTCTTCAGTATTCATCACCTTAAGTCATTCTGAGGGTTTTACCTAAGAAATAATGGATTAGAAAAGAATGGGTGGCGCAGTGGTAAAGAACCCGCCTGTCAGTGCAGGAAACCTAAGAGACTTGGGTTTGGTCCCTGGTTTGGGAAGATCCCCTGGAAGAGGAAATAGCAACCCACTCCAATATTCTTGTCAGAAAATTCCATGGACAGAGGAGTCTGGTAGGCCACAGTCCATGGGGTTTCAAAGGACAGACACCACTGAGCACACGCTACAGACCAAAACCAGGAGCAGAACAAAAACATCAGAAACAGAGTGGTGAAAGGCATGGAATTAGCCTAACAGAGAGCAAGACCAAAGTGAAAACAAAAATAAAGGCGGAGCGCTAAGAGGAAAATGTGCCATCACGCGAATTTTCTTTTTTTGCCTGCTCTGCACAACTTGCAGGATCTCAATTTGCAAACAGGGGATCAAACCCACACCCCAGTAGTGAATGTGTGGAGTCCTAACTACTGGGCTATCAGGGAATTTCCCATCACCTGAGTTTTATGGGTCTTTTTCTCCAACTAGTTCCCAGTCCCAGTGAAGGTTCTCTCATTTGTTTCCAGCTAAGCACATCCAATATAAACTACCATACAGTTATGCGTAACAGCCAATAAAGAGATTTTGTTTCATGGGAAAAGGTGGAAAAAAGAGGACTTTACCATCTCATAAGCAAATGTTTCTTGTCTGCAGGCTCGATCTATCGTTAAGGTTTCTTCCCGGTGTTTCAGAAGCCTCTTTCTAACCCTGTTACAAGAAAAATCAGACTTCAACATTTTGGAGGCCTTCAAAAATATCTTTAATATTTAGTTTTTTATTCTGAATTAATTTTAGACTTAAAGAAAGGCTGCAAAAATATTACAGAGTTCCCTTATATCTCTTAGCCAGTTTTCCCTGTTAACATATTACATGTTAAGAAATTATCAAGACCAGGAAATTAACATTAACACAGTATTATTAACTACAAAACTTTTTCAAATTTCACCAATTATTAAGTTTAGTGCTTCTTTTATCTGTCTCAGGATCCTATGCAAACACTTTCTATTTCTCCTTTCCCCTCCAGTCTTTTAAAATTCCACAGTCTGTCTGTCATCATCTTAACACTTTCAAAAAGCCCTAACCAGTGCTTTTGTAGATTGTCCTTAATTGCTGTTTCCTCGTAACTGAAGTAAGCTTATATACTTTGGGCAAGAATACCACAAGATTATGTCCTCACTGTATCATCATTAGGTTCATGATGTTATTCATAATATTAATATCTTATTCCTGGAGATACTTAACCTTGTTTAAATTCCTATCTGCCAGGTTCCCATACTAAAAAGATATTTTCTTTTCCTTTGTACCTGGTAAGGGTTTGAGGGGGGAAGATACTTTGAGACTATGCAAATCATGCTTTTCTTGAGATTTTCATACAGTAATTTATCATTCACTAGTAGATTTTGTCTGCAACATGTATTACTGTAGTTTATGCCTAACATTGATTCTCTGTTTTTCTCCTTTAACATTCATTCATTGGTATTTTGAGGAAAACTTGCCTCTTTCTTCCGATTTATTTGGTTACTTGTATTAGTACAAATTCATAAATATTTACCTTATTCTACAGGTTAATATCTAACATTCTGTTTACTCAAATTATTCTTGCTTTGGCCATTAGAAGCTCCTGTTCTATCAACAAGTTCTCATAATTTCTGCTTTTCCTATTTAACCATTTCCTTACTTTGTGCTTCGTTGCTCAGTCGCATCCGACTCTTGCGACCCCACAGACTGTAGCCTGCCAGGTTCCTCTGTCCATGGGATTCTCCAGGCAAGAATACTGGAGTGGGTTACCAACTGAGCTACGAGGGAAGCCCCTTACTTTATGGAACCATAAAATGCTCAAGGCTCACCCTATATTTTCATGTCTCAGCCCTAAATCAGCCACTCCTCCTAGAAGACCTAGTTCCTTCACTGGAAAGAGGTTTAGAGACCGTATCTGAGCAAGAAGCATTCTCATTGTTCCTGCAGTCACTGCTTCCAGGACTCAGCAGAGGTAGGAAACATACTGTGTGTGTGTGTGTGCAGTCGAGTTTGACTCTCTCTGACCCGACGGACTGCATCTGCCAGGCTCTTCTGTCCATGAGATTTCTCAGGCAAGAATACTCAAGTGAGTTGCCATTTCCTCCTTCACAGAATCTTCCCGACCCAGGGATTAAACCCGCATCTCCTGCATTGGCAGGTAGTTTCTTTACGACTGACCCACAAGGGAAGCCTCAAAGGAAACACACACTAAACCACACATGTACACACATCTGTGTTTCTGTAGTTTTCTGTTGTGCATTTTTAAATCCATGGTTTAAACTAATACTTCTAATCCCAAGAATCACAGGATTCATTTTAGCCTTCAACCTTTCCTTGTTTACAACTTTTCTGCACAAGTGAGACACTCAGCTCCCTGTATCTCAATCTATTTGCTTAAATGTTTGGTTCTTTAAAATACATGGCTTCAGAACTGCTAACCTACTAACACTGCTGTGAAAACCACTAATCATTAACAGTTCTTGTCTTCAGCCTTACAACACTGAATCAAAGTATGCTTTTGTACAGAATCAGATTAGATTTTTCTTCTTAATTCTCTTCAGTGTTGTTATGCTACTCACTTGTAACACAATTAGACTAACTACTTCAGTCTCCCCCAACATCCTGGCTGGTTTTAATTGTCTAACTACTTTTGAGGTGTCTAAAAGATGTGAAGCAATACTATGCTTCTAAGAGAGTTATAAAAAAGAATATGTATTTAGAGAAGCGTCATTCCTTCTTTGTCTGGACCACTAACCTGTATCTGTTCCCTCCTTTCTTTCCAACCCTCTCCACTGTGGGCCCACAGTCGGTACACAGTCTGTGTACCGACTGTGGGCCACAAACCTTCTGATTTATCCTCTACATTGTTTTTGTTCAAATACATAGATACCTACAAATTTTCTTAATTACTTTTTCTATCAGTCTGAGTTCAATTAGGAGAAAAAAAATTAAAACGGCAACTAAGTGAAAGTGAAAGTTGTGCCCTAAAAGTCACTCAGTTGTGTCCGACTCTTTTCCATCCCATGGACTATACAGTCTACGGAATTCTCTAGGTCAGAATGCTGGAGTGGGTAGCCGTTCCCTTCTCCAGGGGAATCTTCCCAACCCAGGGATCAAACCCAGGTCTCCAGCACTGTGGGCAGATTCTTTGCCATCTGAACCAGGGAAGCCCAAACAGTAACCAGACAAAGCTTAATCTAATGAATTATTAACTTAGGACTGGAGGGATGAGGGAGTGGCAAGTAAGAAGCAGGGAAATCTAGAGAATACAGGAATAGCAGACACAGCATCCTCCCTTGTTCTAAGAAAGAAAAGCCAAAGGTGGTTCCCTTTTCTTCCCCCAGGACTCAGATCCAGACCTTGTGGGAGAGGGAATGGCTGTGACTTGCTGAATGTCAGAGAAGTTGCTAGGGTACATCAGTGAAAACTGCTGGAAATGTGCCCGCAAGGGTACTAGGAGAAGCTTTCATAGGGAGGTTTCAAGCGGAGTGGAATGGCAAGAAAAAGCTGCCGTGTTACTGCCTGGTAACGCAGGAGCCGGGTGCTTGGGAAGCGCAGCACGTCCCTACTAAACGCTGGACCAAGAAGCAAAACTCTGGCCTCACGAAAGTCTCGCCTGTGCCCTTTACTGACAAAGCTTACTTAACACTGTGCCAGCTGGAAAAGGAAAAATATTTAAAGAGCTGAGACTCATTTTTACAGAGCAGGCAAAAAGGGTACATTTTTAGATGAGAGCCAATAAATTGATACCCAGTAATATTTCTTACATAAAGGGGAGCATATGCTTTTGGGTTTTGCTTTTTTTTCACGTATCAGTATTGCCTAGAAATTTACTGGTTCATCCTTCCTCATCTTTTAGCACAGCTGTACCAATACTCCAGTGTGGATGTCCAATATAATTTCTTTGACATTCTCCTACATATGTGTATTTAGGATATTTCAAATATTTGCAGTTACAAACAATGCTATAATGAATAACCTTGTGCATAATATATTTTCATATTGTTGGAAGTGTATCTTCAGCAGAGAATGCTAGAAGTTGGACTGCTGAGTCAAAAGTTAAGTGCCCAGGTAATTTTGTGTTGGGCATTACCAGATTTCCCTAGAGAAGTGTTGTTATGAGTTTACATTTCCATCAGGAATGTATGAAAATGCCTGCTTCCCCTCAGCTGTCTCAAGAGTGTATATTTTAAAATTTGTGCCAGTCTAATAGGAGAAAGGGCTTCCTTCGTGGCTCAGTAATAAAGAATGTACCTGCCAATGCAGACCTGGGTTGGGATGATCCCCTGGGATAGGAAATGGCAACTCACTTCAGTATTCTTGCCTGGAGAATCTCAAAGACAGAGGAGCCTGGTGGGCTATAGTCCGCAAGGTCGCAAAGAGTCAGACACAACTTAGCAACTAAACAACAATAGGAGAAAAAAGGTCATTTTAACTTTCATTTCTCTAAAAATATGCATAAACATTTTTTCATGTTTGTGAATCACTCTGATCCTTTTGTATGTGTGAATTACTGGTTCACATCTTTTCCCCATTTTCCCTTTGGGCTTTTGGTATTTGTCCCTTAACTATTAAGGGCTTATGTATTAGGGTTACTGGCTCTCTGGGCATATATTTTCTCCAAGTTTGGCAGCGTTTGGCTTTTTGGTGCTTTTTTTGTCATGCAAAAATTTTACATGTTTATGTAGTCAATTATATCAATCTTTCTCTTCCATTATCTCTGGGTTTAAATCATAATTAGAAAGCCTTTCACTCTGCCAAGGTAGGTATGTTTCATTCTCTACATTTTGATCCCAATCCCTTTGAAGTTTATTGTTGTGTATAGTGTCATACTAAATTTCCATAAGCATTTGAATATCTAACTGGACTTTTTCTTTTATTCTAAATGTCTATTTGTCTACTCATGAGCTAATAACTATTTTAATTATAAAGACTTTATAGTATATTTTAATATATAGCAAAATTATTAGGAAGTCACAATTTTCTTCCCCCCACCCAGTTTTTCTTAGTTATTCTTGCAAATATTCCATATGAAGTTTATTATCAACTAACTCCATGAAGGAACCAATACTTTTAGTATTTTTATTGGGGTTGTACTTAATCTGTAAATTAACTTAGAAAGAACTGACAGCATCATAAAGCTGAGTATTTCTATCCAAGAACAGGGGAAATCTTTCAATTTTTTTCAAGATTTCTTCTGAGTCTTTCAGGAAGGTTTACAAATTTTGTTTACCTAGTTTTACACATGCCTTGTTAAATTTATTAAGTGTTTAATCTTTCTGTCTACTGTAAATAAGAATTTTCTCCACCATTATGTCCTCTAGTTGTTTATTGTTTATATGAAGGCTATTATTTTTTATATATCAATTTTGTATCCTGCTCTTACACTAAATTTTTTTGTTTTTGGTCTGTTTTAGCACTTATTTCTTTTCCAGGTAATACCATTTTATCATTCACAAATAAAGCTAATTTTTCTTCTTTGTCTACTCTTATGCTTCTAATTGATTTCTTTTGTCAAACTGCATGGCTAATCCTATAGTACAATGCTTCAAAGTAAGCAGAGATACTAGGCATGCTTGCCTTACTCCAGGTCTTAGTAACAATACCTGTACTGCTTTAATGTTTCTCTATTAAATAAGATACTAACTTTACAACTACAGCATACATATTTTACCATGTTGGAACAGTAGCCCTGTTAGAACAGTTTCATGTTGGAATGGCCCGTTTTTTGTTTTCATTAAATTTTAGCTTTATTTTGTTGTAATCAGAGTGTTGTTTATATTATTTCTACTCTATGTATGGTACTGATATCTCCTTTGTGACGTTATAGCCAATTTTCTGAATGTGCCAGGTAGTCTCTAACATAGGTTATAAACTTTATGTATATATTATATATAGAGATATATATATCCATATCCATAAGACATATGCTACTGATTAGAGCTCTCAGTTGATCTGTCTTGTGCTGAGATTAGTATATTAAGGTGCCCTATTGTTAATGCATTTCTAGCTAATTTCTTATATCCCCTATAGTTTGTTTTATAAAGCTTATATCCCTTATGGTTGTTTTATATTATTTGGTGTATATGTAAGTATTTTCTCTTAACTGTGGTTTGTGGTTTTTAGCATTAAAATGTGTCCTTTGTCAGATGTAATGTTTTGAAGCTTGAACTTTATTATTCTGATATCAAGACTATTGCATGCATGTGCTAAGTCACTTCAGTCACGTCTGACTCTGCGACGCTGTGGACTGCAGCCCGCCAGGCTCCTCTGCCCATGGGCTTCTCCAGGCAAGAATACTGGAGCGGGTTGCCATGCCCTTCTCCAGGGGATCTTCCCAACCCAGGAATTGAACCCACAGCCCTATGTCTCCTGTATTGGCAGGCGGTTTCTTGACTGCTGGCACCACCTGGGAAGTCCATCAAGACCATTAATTACATCAGCTCAATTTCTTTCCATTTATCTGATACACATTTGTCCCATCATTTATTTTTAGTCTCTCTGGATTACTTTATTTTAGATGTGTTTGCTGTCTCTTCAAGGTTTTTGTTTTGTAAGCCTAATCGAAACTACTTTTGTAAGGCTGTAGAAAAACTGATGCCTATGGCCTCAATTCTATTACTTTTCCTAATTATATGTATTTTGTTATATTAACTGTTTTATTCATTATGAGATGTGTCTTTTTGCTTGTCTTGTTTATAGAAATTGGGAAGAAAGGCCTGGTATTTGCATTTTTGTTAAAGGAGTTAATAATTCTGGGTTCATTTTCCTAGGTAACCAGTGAGACCTTTTAATTTGTAGATTTGGGTTTTCTTCCCAATTCTGGAAATTTTTCTTAAATTATATTTTTAAATATTCTATTTACAAGCCTTTGAATTTAAAAACAATGTTGCTTAACCTTCTGGGGTGACAAAGAAGTCTCAGTAGCACTCGTGTAGTAATAAGTCTCTTATTCCTAGGAATTAAACTCTCTTTAAGTAGTAATAAAAATTTCAAAAATGCTGAAGATAAGCTATTCAGCTTGCTATGGATCAGGGACAGCAGCAGTCTATCAACTGCCTTTTTCCTCTTAACACACATAAAAAGGAGCCCAGTAGCTCCTTCGGGGAAAAGAAGTGCCAGAAATTTATTTCATGCCATAATAAAGGGGTCATGTATGTAAGTGCTGTTTTTCCTTTTACGTATTTAAGTTACTGGTAGGGAGAAGAAAGGAAGGTTTAGCAGGGGAAGAGAAAGCATAGATAAAGATTTTTGGCTTTTTGAGTAAGTCTAATTTACTTGCGGTACCATTTAGATTAATATTAGCTCTATTTTAAATGTTTTAAAGTACATCAAAATAACCCCAGCTAAGAAATGCAGCACTAACTCCTTTTGCATTAGATTATACATACAACAACACTGGAGTGGGTTGCCATTTCCTTCTCCAATGCATGAAAGTGAAAAGTGAAAGTGAAGTTGCTCAGTCGTGTCTGACTCTTAGGGACCCCATGGACTGCAGCCTACCAGGCTCCTCCATCCATGGGATTTTCCAGGCAAGAGTACTGAAGTGGGTTGCCATTGCCTTCTCCGGATTATAAATATAATTCTACTCAAATTTCTCATGGAAGGGACTAGAAGAAAACCAAGGAGATTCAGTTGAATCTAGTAACAGATCTGACAATTACCATTTCATATAGCTTAACAAAGTCATTATATGCCAATGAGCATGTCATTACAGCAAAAAAAAGCCTGCTTTATAATTACCATCGACCTTCTTCTTTTAGTCAATCTTGGAAAAAAATCACTTCCTTAGGTTTATGCAAGTTTCATTTATCCCACTCATTCTACAATTATCAACTGATTCCCTATCATATGCCAACATTCTAGGTATGGAGGACATGGCAGTGCATGTGACAGACATTATTGACGGAACTTTTAAGTCTAGCTAGAAGACAGAAAATTAAATAAGTGTGATGAGTATTTTGACAGAGAAGAACTGGGGACCACATGAACAAAACAGAGGAGCTAGATGGAGTCCATAGTCCTTCAGCTAAAACTTGAAAAATGAGCAGAAGTCAGCAAGACCAGGGGATAAGGAGTCATGAGTGTTCTATGCAAAGATCTAGGATGAGAGAGCACATTCTAGGAACAGAAAAAGTGTAACATGGCTGGAGCACATAGGGCTGAAAAAGTCAGCAAGATCCATTCTATAGAGGCCTCTGTGATCCATTTAAAAAAGAGAGTGACACATGAGATATGTGTTATATAAAAAAAAAATCCAACTCATCAATCAACAACAGTTCAAGGGCACCAAATGGAGCGAAACAGTACAATAGGCTTAAGGGCAATTCAAAGATGAAGGAGCTGAACTCTCAAGAGTCTTCAAATACTTTAGAAATGTTATAAGTGCTCTAGACAGTACAAGAGCACCTATTCCCTAAGGGAGACAGATGGGTTACAGAGATGTGGAAAGGAATCTTAGAGACTCAAAGAAAGGGTAGGGTTCCGCTGGGACAGGGGCCATGTGCATCCTGAGCCACCCAAAGAGAAAATGGTTGAAAATGTATCCAGAAAGGCAGATTTGGGCTATGTGGAAGGTTTCAAATGAGGAATCTGAAATTTGTCCACAGAGGAGAGGTTGAGCCACTGACAATTTCTCAGCAAATGAGCATACTTAAGTGAAAACATGATGGTTAAGTCAGAAGAAAAGACAGGACCTAGGAAAGACAGGAACCTTTTAAAGTGCTCCAAGTGTTGCTAATGTAAATATCAGCAACAGGCATAAAAGAAACAGATTTGGCAGTTACCAAAAAAAACCAAGATAGAGTCAAATCGCCTGCCTAAATTTCTGAGGGTGACAACAGAAAGGATAGGATAAAGGATGACAACACAGCTGAGATGGTATGAAGTAAGCAGGTTACAAACTGGAAATTACAAATTTCACTATTACATGCGGTTTCCCTATAACAGTATTATCATAGAGCAGCGTTTCTCAAGATATGGCTGGCCGACCAGAACTGATCTCTGAACCATTTGTTATCCAGTTAGTACAATGAGAGGAAGCATTTAGAAATGATCACACTTACATGACAGTAATTTTACTGTTGAATTTAGTAATAAAAATTTTGGGGTTCTACTGTGCTTATCTTTTAACTTCATTTTTCTAGCAATTCATTTTTATCCTATTTTACAAAAGTAGAGATCTGACAGAAAATTTTTTAAAAACTTAGTCCTTTTACCACACCATCAGAGTATTTAGCTTGCACCCAAAAATCTAAGCAATTAACTGTACTTTTGTAAACATTTAAAAATAAACACAAATTTGAATATGGAATAGATATTAGAGGGAATGCATTAACTGTTAATTATCTTGAGTATAATAATACTTCTGTGATTTAGGAGGAGAATGATACTTTTAGGAGTTAACACTGATATATTTAGCCACGAATTAGGCCGGCAACTCACTATAACAGTTCAGCAATAGAAAATGATACACAGCAGCTACCTCAAACACATACAGCTAAATCAAATAGGGCCAAATGTCAACAGTGGTTGACTTTAGGGGGTGGGGAAGAGGGTCGCAAAGAGTAGGCCACGACTGAGCAACTAAGCACACACATGATAACAATACCATACTGTCTACTTCTGAATAATGCAATGTTGAAAAAAATACTTAAATAAGTATCCTGTAATAAAAGTTAAGTCCTCCATACCCCAAAGTCACTAGGTCAGTATTTTCTGGGATGACTTCTGGATCCTCCCCTTCCTCAAGGCACTTCAGTTTATCAAGGCTAAAACAAAAACAAAAAAAGCAATCAGGCAGCCATTTGGGTTGCGTCCCAAATACATGACTGAATAATTAGCGAGAATTAAAGGTGAATTCTGCGCCGGTATTCTCTTAATGAAAAGGATACATGGCTGATTGAAGGCGGCCAATATTGTTTAGTGGAGAAAGAGTTCGTTACTGATTTTTATATTTTCATCCAAAATAAGACACTTTGAGGAAACTCTTAGTAATGGCATACTCAAAAGATCCCCCAAAGAGACCACAGACAATGTTTTAACACTGTTCTGGTTAAATCTCCTCCAGTCTCATCATTACTAAGGTTCCTCTGTCGTCAAAGTGTCTGTCAACGACAGATACACGTCTATGTTACTCTGACCACTTTCCTATATTAATAACCACTTGAGAAACTAGTGAATAGAAAAATTAATCTTTCACGCAGCTGCCTGGTCCCTTCACTCCAGCTAGAAGAAATCGTGCATTCCCCTCGCGGGACTGCTCCCGTTGTTCCGAGAAAGCTTTGATAGGGCGGCCCCTCGACCAGAGCCTCCTCGGCCCCGCCGCACTCACCCGCACACCGCCCTCAGCTCGGCTGCCGCTTCCAGGCTGCAGCCCAGATCGCGGGCCACGGCGGCATCCTCGCAGCCGGAGTCGGTGACTCCTCGGTCCCCGGGCAGCGCCGGTGCCGGCGGCTCCTTCAGCGACAGGTCCCCTTCCCCGCGCAGCCGGCCGCGCCACAGCTCCCCGAAGGCGGCCACATGGAAAGCGTGCGTGTTCAGCTCAGGAAGCTCGTACTCTGGAAAGTTGGAGCCGCCACTGCTGGGGGCCGGGTCCTGCCTGCCATCCACCCCACCGCACGCCGCGTAGCCTCGGTTGTCTTCAGCCATGTTCGCCCCACTCCCTTCCCTGCGAACAGCGGCCGATCAAGGCCTCGCGAGGCTTGCTGGGACCTGTAGTTGCGCGTGACCCGGCTGGCGGGCAGCCGCGCTGCGCCGGCGCAGCTCTAGGTAATACATTTCCCGGCAGGCGCCGAGCCGGACCCGCCCTGGGCGGGGCACCGCAAGTCTCCGCGTGCGGGGTTGGAGCGCATTGTTCTTCGTTCGCACAGCTGAGCGGTTGCGGCTCTCTGTCCGTGGCGGCCAGAGTGGCTGGGTTCTCAGCGCCTCCGGTTACGCATCATCGCTCTCCTACGGAGCAGGGCGGCCCTGACACGCCCTTTGGTCTCGCTGTTGGCTTTTTTCTCGGCCCTAGGGTCCGGGACTTTTCCTTGACTCCAGGGTTCGTGAGTTGCGCTGCTGCCTCAGTGCCCCAGAGTCTGAGAGATTTGGGGGTCGAGGGCTGAGACCTGGGACACAACCAGCTGTCCAGATCCAGCTCCTTTAGAACCTCACCAACGGCCCCATGAGCTTCCCAGGTGGCTCAGTGGTGGCTCAGTGGTAAAGAATCCGCCTGCCTGACAGAGAACAGACTTGTGGAGGAGGTGGGGGGAGGAGAGGGTGGGACAGATTGGGAGAGTACCATTGAAACATATATATTACCATATGCAAAATAGATAGCCTGTGGGAATTTGCTGCATGACACAGGGAGCTCAAACCCCCTGTTGTGTGACAGCCTGGAGCAGTGGGATGAAGTGGAAAGTGGGAGGGAGGATCAAGTCAGGGGACATTTGTATACCTATGACTGAGTCATGTCGATGTATGGTAGAAATCAACACGACATTGTAAAGCAATTATCCTCCAATTAAAATAAAGAATACACATAGATGCTGAAAAAAAAAAATCCACTTGCCAACGTAGGAGAGAAATCCAACAACATCCTTTCCAGGCAGGTATTGATCATCCCCACTGTGCTATTTGAGGAAGGAGTTACTGCTAGTTAACAGAAGCAAGGTTAGCACCGCTGGGCTTTTATCTATAAACTAAAAAAACTCTCCCTCCATATTTAGGACTTAAGGAGGTACCCTAGACATAGCTTGTGTCAGCCACTGGAATGGTTAGAAGAGGAAGAAAAAACCAAGGGTATAAGTAAGCAAAGGCAGAAAATAGAGACAGAAGTTGGATGACTTGGAATAGTGGGGCTAAGGCCGTCTTCTCCCCTAAACTTGCCATGATATAAGCCTGTGATTTCTTTAATCTTTAGCTAGTTGGAGTTGAATTCTTGCAATCTGAGTTCAATGAGTCTTTTCAGGGCCTGTAAACCTTGGTCCACATCCCTTTATTCCAGACTGAAGGAGGTTACAGTTTCAGGTAGAAGAACATATATTCGGGGATTCAGTAACATTTTCTCCGAAGTGGAAGTGGAGATGAGGATGGTTCCTGAGAAATGGAGATCAGCATGGTTCCTGAGAAGCAGTGGGAAGGGGTGGGGCCAGAAGGAACACGGAAGGGGAAGACGGGTTCAGTTTGGAACAGCATCTTGAGCTGTGTGGATTTCAGGGTCAGTAGGGAAGGACTAGTGCTGAGTGCCAGGAGCTTTCCCTTGAGTCTTCTCATCAGAGGCCCCTCTGTGGAGTAAGGCTGAAGGAGTCTGGAAGAGCCTCTGCAGCAGAAAAATTATTTTGAGCTGAAGGCATTTGAGAATTTAATTTTTTTCTGAACTCCATTATCTAACTAAATGTGGAGCCTTCCCAAAGTACTCCATTTTCATAAATCCCCTCCCACAACTAGAGATCCCTGGTTTGGGAAGATGCCCTGGAGAAGGGAAAGGCTACCCACTCCAGTATTCTGGCCTGGAGAATTTCATAGGGAATTCCATTGTATATAGTCCATGGGTCACAAAGAGTCGGACATGACTGAGCAATTTTCACTTTCACAACTACAGAAGATGGGGTAGAGGAGGGAATCACAAGCATACATGGTCATAAAGCAATATATATATCTTCCTTCAGTTCTCCTAAGGAGAACATGAAAATTATTTGCTTTCCTAAAACCGCCTGCTCCCCTCCCCCTTATCCGGTTAAGACAGTACAAAAGCCCAAATTCTAACTGCCTCCTGGAGTCACATTTTTCTGTGAACTCTGGTTAATTGGTCTTTTGTCTGTTTAATTCACAGGCCCCAAATGACAATATAAGAGTGTAGAAGAAGTTTTTTCTCTGATAACATAGCTGGGACAAAGGCAGCTTCTGGCCCTGTGGCAAATTTGACAGAAAATGGGACTAACACTAGGACCAGACAAAAGCAGGTAGAAAGAGTCTACTGTTGCAGGATATAGTCCTTCTAAATCTGGGTGAGCTTTGTATGATTTCTGATAGAGAAAAACAAAAACAAAAAAACTAAGGTTTCCCAATTGTGGATGTTGGAACCAACCACTGAGTTGCGATGGTGGCATTAGTTGAGAAGGAAAATGGCAGTCCGCTCCAATATTCTTGTCTGGGAAATCCCACAGACAGAGGAGCCTGGCAGGCTACAAGTTCATGGGGTCGCAAAGAGTTGAGAGATGGGATAGTGGTAGCACAAACCAAAATCATGGCTCTTGGTTGAAAAATAGGAATAGGGAGACGAGCTCTCAAACTTTGAGCACTAGTTTCCTCACTTGAATGTGTCACAACCTATTTTTGAAATAGAAGTTTTATTGGAATGCAGTCATGTTTATTTGATTTCATATAGTTTATGACTGCTTTTGCATTATAACAGCAGAGTTTAGTAGTTTCAGGAGACTGAATGGTCTGAAAAACCTGAAATATTTACTATCTGTCCCTTTATAGGTGTTAACTAGACTTACTGTGTGATCATTTCACAATATATACAAATATTGATTCATTATGTTGTATATCTGAAACTAGCATGCTATATCTCAATAAAAATAAAAAATATGTAATAGTAAAAATGTTTGCTGACTCCTTTGTTAGATGGTGATGTGCTTCTTTTTAAAATTTATTTTATTCAAATGTACTTGTTTTGCAAGGTTGCATTTATTTCTGTTATACAGTTATATATAAGTGATTCAGTCATACATATATATAGCCTTTTTCATATTATTTTCTGTTATGGTTTAGTATAGGATATTGAATGTAGTCCTCTTGTTTTTTATCCAGTCTACAAATAATAGTTGCATGTACTAATCCCAAACTCCCAATCCATTCCTCCCCCAACTTCTTGGCAACCACAAGTCTGTGTTCTATGTTGCTTATTTCTCTAAGAGGTCTTATGGAAATCCAAAACATAAACTGAAGTGTTCATGGCATCTGACACCAGGAATCCACACTACGTTTTCTTCCAAGGCTTTTTGGCTTTCATTGTGCACATCTGCTCCATTCCTTTCCTCTCTATCAGGTAGTTCTCACTGGCTCCTTATGTACATTGCTAAATGGTGGGGGGAATCTCCCCTTCTAGCTAGGGTAGAAAGGAGGAGATAGTAAAGAAGGTTTAATTAAAGTTGGCACCACGCCGCCCAGGATGGTAAGGAGAGCCAATGTATACCTCTGGTCATGAAAGCTAGTCCTAGGGAGACAAAAAAAAAACAATTCCTTCTCAACACAATTACTCTTTTGCAACTTGTCAGATTAATGCCATTTTCACATGTATTTTCTTTGTATGTGACTGGTCATGGTAGCTGAGAAGAAACCACTCACCTTGGAGGGTGTGCCCTGCTTTTTAGGAACATTTCTGAAGATGTCAACCATATCAAACGCCAGGGATTGCCCTCACCCTCCCAGAGTCAGCAGTGACTAAACAAAGCAAAGCCTCTCAGGGGCTCAGGTTTGCAAGTCCCAGCCAAAGAGAGAGAGGGGGACTGTCCTTTTCCTACAGGGAGGGCAAGGGCTTACTGAGGGAGTGGGCGGGTGCGGGGGCACTTCACTGAGGGCTTCAAAGAGAGGCTACACAGCTGGAGAAGAGTTGATGAGGGAGAGAGGGCGCATTTATGTGAGATTCTTTGTTTTTGAAGATCTAGTCTGGAAGGCGTTTGCTGGTGTGTGTGTAGTAGAGTAAAGTAAAGTCTGTAACACTGTTACAGCCTGTTCCTGGGTGATGAACTTCAGTACGTTGCTCATAATACTGTGTGTCTGGTCAGGGGAGACTGAGCAGTGAAGATTCTCAGGAAGGAATATTTAGTACCCTCTGATGGCTTTAGGGGAGCTCCAGCAGGGCAGGAGACATGCCTGCAGCGTTGGGACAGTGCCTCCCAGCACCGGAGACAGTTGCGCTGCATTTTTCCTAAAGGCAGATAAGAGGACGTGTGTACTGCTTTGCCCCGCATGCTTCATATTCACATGATGCATAAGGACACGTGATAAGGTTGCCAGATTTAGCAAGGACGTTCACTTACATTTGAATTTCAGAGATAAGTAATGAGCAAATAGCTTTTTAATGTAACTATATCCCATCTACTATCTGGGATATAATAAAAAAATTTTTGTTGTTTTTGTGGATCTGATATTCCAATTTAACTGTTCTTTATTTTATCTGGCAATGCTGTGCCTGGTCTATAGCCTGCTTCATAACCTTTCAGATCAGCTCATGGAGCTACAGGAAAACTTCCCTCTGGATCTTTTGAGAAAGAGACCAAAAGCCAGAGGCAGAAAGAGAACAGGATAGGCCTAGTTTTCACTGTTTGGAAAAGCACTATGTACCAGGCCGCGCCAGGCCATTGGTCAGCACTCAGATGGAAAATGTCATGTCTACTCTGTCTAACCAACTGTGGCCATGGCCATGGGCTATTGGGGTGGGGGGTGGGGGCACATACAGAGTTGTTTACACAGACAGAAGGCAGCTAGGCTTGTCATTATATCCAGGGCACTTCTGTCTACCAGCAGGCTCCCTCACTCCAGCCCTTCTCCTCCCCCACTTCTCTACCTCAGGCAAGAAGAGGCTCCTTTTCTACCCCTTACCTCAATTCAGTGCTGACCCCTCTCCTCCCTTCCTCTGAAGACTCTCAAATGTGACTCTGATGTTTTTTGGTCTGCTTATCTGCCTACTGACACTCACTCTTGCTCCTGTCAGGGTGACCTTCTAGCCTGCTTCTTTTTCTGTACTATTTTCGAAACTCTGTTCAGCTAAATCATTTAAGGCTCAACTAAAATCATTCCATTCCCGCAAGTCTTTTCCACTCTGATCTGTACTGTTCTGTCCAAACTTTGTGCATTGTCCTTATTACCTCAAAAGCTTAATTGGCCTCAGGCTGTTTCATTTTTTTTTTTAAATTGAATATCAAACTCATAGGCTAAAACTTTTTTAATCACTCATAATGCCAGCAATGTTTTCCAGGTGGTACAGTAATAAAGAATCTGCCTGCCAATGCAGAAGACGAAAGAAACACAGGTTTGATCCCTGAGTCAGGAAGATCCCCTGGAATAGAAAATGGCAACCCACTCCAGTGTTCATGCCTAGAAAATTCTATGGACAGAGGAGGCTGGTGGGCTACAGTCCATGGGGTCGCAAAGAGTCAGACACAACTGAGGACACATGTACCTGCAATGCCAACAATCCCAAACTAAAATGACGTTAAAATTTTTGAGTAGCCTTCCAAATTTTGTTATATGCATATATCACATATATGGGCTAACTGCTGTCCCATACTTAAATCTTTCCAACTTTTGTGACCTGAAAGGTAAGTCTCTCTCTCACTTAGCTCCAAAGAGCAACAAACCATGAGGATGATTAACCCAGCATACAGCACGTGTCCAGAGTGTCCACATACTATCTCATTCCTTTCAGTCAGCTGGAGAAATGAGCTGATATGTTTGGCTAGCTCTAGATCACTCTGTGATCAGCTCTAGATCACTCTGAGCACTCTGAAAAAGCGAGGAGCTCAAAAAAAAATCTACTTCTGCTTCACTGACTATGCCAAAGTCTTTGACTGTGTAAATCACAACAAACTGTGGAGAAATCTTCAAGAGATGGGAATACCAGACCACCTGACCTGCTTCCTGAGAAATCTGTATGTGGGTCAAGAAGCAACAGTTAGAACTGGACATGGAACAACAGACTGGTTCCAAATTGGGAAAAGAGTCCGTCAAGTCTGTGTATTGACACTCTGCTTATTTACCTTATATGCAGAGTACATCATGAAAAATGCTGCACTGGATAAGGCACAAGCTGGAATCAAGATTGCCGGGAGAAATATCAATATCCTCAGATACGCAGATAACACCACCCTTATGGCAGAAAGCGAAGAGGAACTAAAGAGTGAAAGAAAGTGAAAGAGTTGGCTTAAAGCTCAACATTCAGAAAACTAAGATCATGGCATCTGGTCCCATCACTTCATGGCAAATAGATGGGGAAACAGTGGAAACAGTGACAGACTTTAGTTTTTGGGGGGCTCCAAAATGACTGCAGATGGTGACTGCAGCCATGAAACTAAAAGACTCTTGCTCCTTGGAAGAAAAGCTATGACCAGCTTAGACAGCTTATTAAAAAGCAGAGACAATATTTTACCATCAAAGGTCCATCTAGTCAAAACTATGGTTTTTCTGGTAGTCATGTATGGATGTGAGAGTTGGACTATAAAGAAAGCTGAGTGCCAAAGAATTGATGCTTTTGAACTGTGGTGTTGGAGAAGACTCTTGAGAGTCCCTTGGGCTGCAAGGAGATCCAACCAGTTCATCCTAAAGAAAATCAGTCCTAGATGTTCATTGGAAGGACTGGTGCTGAAGCTGAAACTCCAATACTTTGGCCACCTGATGTGAAGAACTGACTCATTGGAAAAGACCCTGATGCTAGGAAAGATTGAAGGCAGGAGGAAAAGGGGATGACAGAGGATTAGATGGTTGGATGACATCACCATCTCAACGGGCACGAGTTTGAGTAAGCTCTGGAGTTGGTGATGGACAGGGAGGCCTGGCGTGCTGCAGTCCATGGGGTCTCAAAGACTTGGACACGATGGAGCAACTGAACTGAACTGAACTGAAATGAACTGAGATCACTCTGTGGCCACGAGATTAAATACTGTGACTGATAGCTCTGTCAGGATGAAAACTGGCAAGTGGATGGGAAAAGAACAGTATCCCAAAGCAAGGAAGGTAGTCATGGGCAGACAGAATTAAGAGCTGTCTACAAAAACCAAGATTCTTCTTACTTTTGGTAGAATGAACCAATCCCCTCGAATCTGGTCGTCCTTTGGGAAAGTGAAAACAAAATTTTTACAACTATTACATTGAGGACTGAACTCTCAGCGAATGGTAAAGGTCAGAGGACACTCTAATTTGAATGAAACTGATTTTACTTAATTATACCTTCTTTCCTTTGAGTATCTGAATGAAATTTTTTTTTGGCTGTGCCTCATGGCATGTGGGAATTTTAGCTTCCTGACTAGGGATTGAACCTGCATCTCCTGCACTGGAAGCGGGGAGTCTTAATCACTGGATCACCAGGGAAGTTCCCTGAATGAATTTTATAATAATAGATGGCATGGAATGTCTAGGAAGGATTATTATTCTCCTTTGTTTCAAGAGGAGGACATTTAGTTCTGAAAGAACAGAAAGAAAAAAAAATCTGTCTAATGACATACACTGGCGCATTGCCTAAGGTTAAGTCAAAAGTTTTCAGCCTTGTGTCTTATAGCCTACACAAAGGAAGCTTCCCAAATTCAAAATATCAGTGGATTTTTTAAAATTGGAAGATGACTTCAGGGTAAGAAGTTTTATTTGCTTCCTTCCCTGCCCCCAAGTATTTAAATGAAAATCCTTCACATCCTCTCAGGAATAAAGCAGAAGGAATGCTGTTTAAATTGAAAGAACACACCCACGTCAGAAGGGGTAAAAGTTCTGCTTCCAAACCTGTAGGTTTTCCTGTTAACAGCATTTTGGTTTCATACAGGCCATAATCTCTTCTCATGTCTGTGTTTTTAAGGGTACCCATTGGCTCAGTGGTAAAGAATCTGCCTACTAATGCAGGGGACATGGGTTTCATCCTTGGCTCAGGAAGATCCTCTGCAGAAGGAAATGGCAACTCACCCTATCATTCGTGACAGGGAAATCCCATGGACAGAGGAGCCTGGTAGGCTATAATCCATGGGGTCCCAAAGAGTTGGACATGACTTGGTGACTGAACGCGTCTCCCATCAAATGGATACACCATATTTGTTTAATAAGTGGTCATTAATTTAAATGTGAATATTTTTCAGTCTCTTACAAATAACTCTATGGTGATTAATCTTATGCATGTCATTTGTTACATGTACAAACACATCTGTAGGATAAACCCCAGAAATAAGATTGCAAGGTTGAATAGTTAACAAATTGTCATTCTTGCAATGTTTTTCTAAGGCAATCCTACCATTCTTCCCTTCATGAATTTAACCTTATTCTCCCAAATTCATTTTACACATTTGCTACTCTGCAAAGACTTCCTGATCCGCTCTCTAAAGATTGTTTGTCATTTGCTCCCACATCAGTGCTCACAGCCTCATATGTGTACCCCCACTCTAGCTCCTGGGTTTTCGTCCTGAGATGATTTATCCATGTGGTAGTGACTGTCACCGACATAGACATGTTGTTCAAAAGAAGGGATGGTGCCTGTCCATTTCTGTAACTCTAGAACCACCGACAGTGCCTAGTGTGCATCAGATACTCGATACAGACGGGTGGAAGGATGCACATATGGCTAAATAAATAAATATGACCAAAGTAATTGCTATTACTGGGGAAAGCTAAAAAAATTACCCTGTGGAGAACCTGGGACAAATATCAATGTTAAATGCAAGTGTGCATAATTATGCATTAGGCTTGGCTGGATGAGTTGACTGAAAGAGAGGTTCTGAACCAGAAGCAGTACCCACTGAGTTCACATAAGTAGTCAACAACTGCGATCTGTACCAGATAAGGGTCATATGGATACAAGAGCCAGAAACAGATCTTATCTCTTACCGAAGCGAAAATCCAATTTATTGTGGAAGTTGGTAGTAGAAGGCAGAACTGAACAGCCACCCCTCAGGAGGGGTGGTAACAGGGTCAGTCCTTTAGAAACAAGAAGGGTCTGTGGCTTTCTCTCCTGAACACTGGCAGAGATGACTCAGCTCTCAACACTTCTGACCCTGATTAAGTTCTCAAAGTTCCCAGGAAAGAACCTGCTTGGTTAGGAATATCTTCCTTTGGATCATTCAGGAATAACTAAAGCACAGAATGAGCAACTTAGGCACAGCTTTTCGGGAAACCATTAGGTGCCAGGCTGCCACTGTCATTTGTAACTCCGGAGGAACCAAGGTGATAAGGTAATGAGTTTCTTATCTGCTGTGTATGTCCGAATGATAAGGAAGCCAGGGAAACCTAAAAACCAGGTCAGTAGGGGTAAGAACAGGGTAGGAGAGCAAGCAGAGGCCTAGACATCAAAACTTGGGCAAGAGGTCAGAGCAGACTGGCAGGAAGACTCATGTGGAGTTGGAGTCATCTGAGCGCATCTAGTCCCAGGTCAGGATTGGATCTGGAAACTAGAAGAGGATGGAGCCTGCCCTTGGGAAATGGGTTGGGGAGCTAGTATAAAGGATGTGTAGGCGGGGCCTGGCAGGGCCCATCCCATAACACAGAGCCTGGAACAGCGCTCTTCCTTCAAACGTGTTTTCCTTTGCTGGTGGGCCAGCTGGCAGTGTGAAGGACCAGCCCAGCCTGCTTCAATCCCAGCGAAATGTGCCAACAGCAATGCTCATGTATTTGATTGTCTCTCTGTTATTGACATGTATTATTTTTTCCTGGTTGTTGTTATTTGGCCTTGAATCTAACTTATATGCTGGTGTGACTGAGAAAAGGAAGTGTATTAGCATTCATTTTTTGCCTGCTATGTTCTAGGCATAGTGAGTGGTGCTTGTGCTTTAGTCACTCTGTCATGTCTGACTCTTGGGACCCCATGGATTGCAGCCCACCAGGCTCCTCTGTCCATGAGATTTCCCAGGCAAGAATACTGGAGTGGGTTGCCATTTCCTCCTCCAGGGGGATCTTCTCCATCCAGGGACTGAACCTGGCTCTTGTGCTTTGCAGGCAGATTCTTTACTCTTTGAGCTACCAGGGAATCCCATAGATGTAAACATAAGAGCACAAACTATAACCTTTCTAGATGAAAATAAATGAGAAAATCTTCATGGTGTTAGGTTAGGAACCAGTTTCTTAGGTAGGAAACAAAATTATAACAGTAAAATAAAAATGAATAGACTTGACTACATCAAAATGAAAAACTTTTGCTCTTCCAAAAACACTATTAAGAAAATTAATGGCAAGCCAAATAGGGAAAATATTTGTAAAATTCATATCTTATTAAAAACTTATATTGAAAATATATACATTACAATTCAATAATAAGATAAACAATGCAATTTAAAATGGGCAAAAGAGTAGAACTGACGTTTCACAGAAGGATGTTTTAAAAACCGGCAAATAAGCACATGAAAAGGTGCTGAATATCATTATTCCTTAGAGAAATATAAATTAAAACCACTGTAAGACAAACACTACAAACCACTAGAATAATAAAATTCAATGAATGACAATACTAGTTTTTGGCAGGGATCTGAAGCAACTGCTACTCTGGAAAACAGACTTTTAAAAAGTAAAGTTAAATACACTTACCATACATCCCAGGAACTCATTAGATATTTTCGCAAGAGATATAAAAGCATTTGTCCACTCAAAGACTTCTGTTCAGATGTTCATAGCAGCTTTGTTCACAATAGCAAAAACTGGAAATAATCTGAATGTCCAGCAACAGTCGAATGGATAAACAAATTGTAATGTTAAAAAAAAAATCACAGAAACCATTTCCATTCCCTGCAATGAAATGTTACTCATCAATAAGATGAAACAGACTGCTGACACAAACCAATACAGTGATAAATCTCATATGCATCATGCTGAGTGAAAGAAGAATTTCAATTTCTAAAATCATTGTGACAGAAAATCAGTGGTCACCTGGGCCTGGAGGTTGGGGTAGGGGAAAGACTACAATCGGGCCAGAGTCACTTTTGGGGGTGATGGAATGTCCTACATCTTGTTTGGAGTCTTGATTATAGGACTGTCTATATTTGTCAAAACCTATCAAGTCTGCATTTAAAATGAGTGAATTTTATTGTATGTAAATTACATATCAGTATAGGAAAAAATATTTCTTTTAGAGTAATTTTGTTTACTTATTAAATCAAAGCTTATAGCTTTTCTGAAAATACAGCAATTAAATAGACTCTCAAGTTCAGAAACTTCAGTTTGTGTTTAATAATACTCAGAGTGAAACTCTATAAGGCTTACTAGAAAAAAAAAAAGAGACATCCAAAGAGGTTGCTTAGAGAGAGGCACCCGAGAATTGATCAGCTAGGTTTAACAACACCACACAATTGACCTGCACTCCATGAATCTTCAATAGAGGGTTCCTTATTAAAACCTGGCAGTCAAGGTAAGGCTGTTTTGTTCCTACTCAAGAAAGGTTCCTACTCTTGTTCCTATGCACACTTTGCTTAAATTAAGGTATCAGAAGAGAGTTGCCAGGTATCTTCACTCCACACTCAGAATAGCCAAAAAGGAACATACTTGAAAGTGGAAATGCAGTCTGTTCTGTCCTGAGCTCACTCTGGAGGGTTCCTGCAGGGCTAAACACGTAGGCTCACATTCTGCTTCTCTAAATATCTGATCTGGAAAGGAGACAGCTTGTGATGAAAATCAACCTCCCTGCAAAAGCTGCACATTGCCATTTCAGAATTTTCCAGAATGAAATAACTGTACCATATGCTGTTGATATCCCTTGAGTGATGCCCTTTATGTTATGTCTCAACTCGTGAAAGAAACTTAACTCAAGGGAGAACAAGAAGGGCAGTCATTTCTTAAAAGACTCCAAATGAAACAGCCAATGAGCTGAAAGCAGGAGCCAGCAATGGTGTAGGTGGGGACCCATGGGATTTGGTTTCTTTCACCAGTCTGACGCAAAGCAATTCCCAGTGGAAATCTCAGAGTGCAGAGCCAAGTTCAGTTGTTTGCAATGTCTAAGCTAGGTATACCAATACTGACTTCGATGAGGTGGAGTACTAACAAAAAGCAAACAAAGGATGATAATATGTGTTTTGAGGTTCCCAGAGGCAACCTGGTACAGAAAGATGGTTTTGTGGCTTAAGTCCCTTGATCACTGTGGGTTGGCCTCTCTTTTTCTGTCTTCTCCCCCACAGTTATTCTCTTCAAAGTTAATATCTGTCTTGATGAGCAACCTTCAGGTTCAAAGAGGACACGTTCAGGACTCCTTGCACAACACCTGGCTCCAAGTAGTTCAATGACTACTAAAAATTACATGTAACAAGATGCTAAATGTCACATGTTGAATATTAAACTGTAAACATGATATGTAAAGGACGTATGTGTTTTCTGTGGCCCTCCACACACAGAGCGATAACACTGCAGGAATAAATCCCAGAGGGTTAGGAAAGAGTAAGCAACTCATCATAATAGAGATATCCTTGCCTTGGGCAGGAGACGTGGAGGGGAGAGGTCCCCTGTGGCAGGGGTGTACTGGCAGGGATGTCCTCCTAGATACATTCTTCTTCCCAGGAGGCTAACCTCTGAGAACTCTATTATTTGAATTCCTTTGCTGGCTAGCTACCAGTTGAGTTTGCCCAATGTGAGGCACTGGCAGAAATCACTAACAAGAGGAGGGCATTCCAGGCATTTCTTTCTGCTGTCTCCTTGCATTGGCATTGTGTCTTTGGCAGTGTTGTATCCTTCCAGGACTAAACTATAGCCAGACCTCTCTTGCAGTCTTGCCTTCACTGGATTCTGGTGCTACTGTTCCCTCTACTACTTGGAGTGGTAATGGCTTTCGCTGTTACAAACCTGTATATGACCTCATCCCTTCTGTGTTCCATGAATCCTGTGCCCACCTCTATAAGAAGACCCTTTGTTAGAGTCTCCTTGTTACTAGCTGGGGCAAATGTTATTTTCTGCTAGGACCATGACTGATCAGGGATCTCCCCAAGATTCACAAATGCACTCTGGAGAAAGATAAATCTTTGATTATCTGGCAGTTTGAAAGAGTGTCAGCTAGTTAACCATGGGATTCCCTGGTGGCTTAGACCGTAAAGAATCTGTCCACAAGGCAGCAGACCTGGGTTCAATCCCTGGGTTGGGAAGATTCCCTGGGGGAGGGCATGACGACCCACACCAGTATTCTTGCCTGGAGAATCCCCACGGACAGAGGAGCCTGGTGGGTTACAGTCCATAGGGTCATAAAAAATCAGACATTACTGAGTGACTCACACAAACACCCAGTTAACTGTAACAGTGCAGGTAATAATTTTTCTGGAAACATAAGGAACACAGGTAATGAAAGAGAAGTGGAGGAGTAAAAGCCCAAAGATATAAAAAGAAAGAAACTGATAACATCTGGCAAAAGCTAGAGCTGGGAGGAGAGGCCCTAGCTTAACATGAAGTTTGAAGTTTGACTATTACCTGAGACTTGAAATGCTAAAAATTGACCAGGGAATCTTGTATTACCTGACAGTAATTAGAAAAGTCATGAGGTCTGCTTCCATTCTATGCAGAGGAAGAGGAAGAACAAGGCACTGTGAGTACATTTCAAAGGAAGGTAGGAGATAAACTCACTTTTCTTACACTAAGAGAACACTATTCAATATAATGTTTACAAAATAACAACTCTAGAAAGACTTACTTGCACAGCACAGGTCATGCAGGCAGGACCAAACCTGATTCTGCTTTGCCTGTTTGCTTAGCTCTAGACATGATACCAAGTGATCAACCTTATCACTACTAAGATGGCACCTGTTCATTTCCTTATAGTTTTATGACCAGAGGACATTTTCTTCTTATTTCTTCGCCTCGATATAATCTTTTATTAGTATCACACTAACCTGCAGATGTATAATATTTATATCCTTATATGGTACCATATAAGGGCTTCCCACATGGTGCTAGTGGTAAAGAACCTGCTCAGATGACTCAGATGATGTAGGAGATGTGGGTTCAATCCCTTCCCCTCAAGGAGGGCCTGGCAACCCACTCTGGTATTCTTGCCTGGAGAATTCTATGGACAGAAGGGCCTGGTGGGTTATAATCCAGAGGATCACAAAGAGTTGGACACAACTGAAGCGACTTGGCATGCATGCATGGCACCATGTAATAAACACCACAGCTTGATTAGTTCAACTGTAGATCCGTGCTCTCTGGTTAGCTAGAAAAAGATGAGTGTTGTTCCTGCTTAGATTGTGTGCAGAAATCTGTGGTGGATTTGCAGGAGGACAGTAGATCACAGAAGCATGACCTAGGAAAGGATGGTTGCCTCCAAATCCAACTTCATATCATGGCCATATTTTGTGCTATTTTCCAAGGGATGGTACTTAGTGTTTTAGAATCAGAAATACAATTGTTAGGGTATCCAAAAGTGTTTGGGCTTGGGGGCCTGACTCCCTTTGACCATATCCACATATATAAACTTAAAATGCCTGGTAATTAACCATTAGATCGATACTGATCATGATCAAAGAGTGATGTTGCTGATCAACACATTGTTGTTCTATATACAAAATCCATGTGGGAAGGCAGAATCCAATAAGAAGATTATTTACAGGGCACGGGGTTAGCACAAAGGAGAACAATTGGATGACTTTAATGACTCATGTGTCTAGGGATGATAAGTGGCAGAAATCTGGCTGTTAGGCTATCGTGGCCCAGGGGTGGGACAGCAGCGTACACGCTGGCCTGGTGTGAGAAGCATTAAGTCTGTCTGTGTCTCTGACTCTCACTCATGCTTCATTTACCAACCCAGCCACAACCAGACAGACACTCTGTGTTAACAAAGATACTTCAAGTTATGGTTACCTTGGCTGGCCTAAGAATCTTGGAATCCTTTTCTTTACCTTAAGTTTGCCAACTTCTGATAAGATTCATTCTTTGCTTTTCCTGAGTTGGCCAGAAAGTTCGTTCGGGTTTTTAAACCCCAAACAAACTTTTTGGCCAACTATATAGACTAATCCAGCTCACAGAGGGCAATTTTTTCCTCTTTATCTCTAGACAGTTCAGTTCAGTTGCTCAGTCGTGTCCAACTCTTTGTACCCCAAATGAACTGCAGCACACCAGGCCTCCCTGTCCATCACCAACTCCCAGAGTCCACCCAAACCCATGTCCATTGAGTCGGTGATACCATCCAACCATCTCATCCTCTGTTGTCCCCTTCTCCTCCTGCCCTCAATCTTTCCCAGCATCAGGGTGTTTTCAAATGAGTCAGCTCTTCACATCAGGTGGCCAAAGTATTGGAATTTCAGCTTCAAAATCAGTCCTATCAATGAAAACCCAAGACTGATCTCTTTTAGGATGGATTGGTTGGATCTCCTTGCAGTTCAAGAGACCCTCAAGAGTCTTCTCCAACACCACAGTTCAAACGCATCAATTATTCAGCACTCAGTTTTGTTTATAGTCCAATTCTCACATCCATACCTGACTACTGGAAAAACCATAGCCTTGACCAGATGGACCTTTGTTGGCAAAGTAATGTCTCTGCTTTTTAATGTTCTGTCTAGGTTGGTCATAACTTTCCTACCAAAGAGTAAATGTCTTTTAATTTCATGGCTGCAGTCACCATCTGCAGTCATTTTGGAGCCCCCAAAATAAAGTCAGCTACTGTTTCCACTGTTTCCCCATCTATTTGCCATGAAGTGATGGGACCAGATGCCATGATCTTAGTTTTCTGAATGTTGAGCTTTAAGCCAACTTTTTCACTCTTTTCTTTCACTTTCATCAAGAGGCTCTTTAGTTCTTCACTTTCTGACATAAGGATGGTGTCATCTGCATATCTGAGGTTATTGATATTTCTCCTGGTGATCTTGATTCCAGCTTGTGCTTCCTCCAGCCCAACATTTCTCATGATGTACTCTGCATAGAAGTTAAATAAGCAGGGTGACAATATACAGCCTTGATGTACTCCTTTTCCTATTTGGAACCAGTCTGTTTTTCCATGTCCAGTTCTAACTGTTGCTTCCTGACCTGCATACAAGTTTCTCAAGAGACAGGTCAGGTGGTCTGGTATTCTCATCTCTCTTTCAGAAATTTCCAGGTTATTGTGATCCACACAGTCAAAGGCTTTGGCATAGTCAATAAAGCAGAAGTAGATGTTTTTCTGGAACTCTCTTGCTTTTTTGATGATCCAGCAGATGTTGGCAATTTGATCACTGGTTCCTCTGCCTTTTCTAAAACCAGCTTGAACATCTGGAAGTTCATGGTTCATGTATTGCTGAAGCCTGGCTTGGAGAATTTTGAGCATTACTTTACTAGCATGTGATATGAGTGCAACTGTGCAGCAGTTTGAGCATTCTTTGGCATTGCCTTTCTTTGGGATTGGAATGAAAACTGACCTTTTCCAGTCCTGTGGCCATTGCTGAGTTTGCCAAATTTGCTGGCATATTGAGTGCAGCACTTTTACAGCATCATCTTTCAGGATTTGAAATAGCTCAACTGGAATTCCCTCACCTCCACTAGCTTTGTTTGTAGTGATGCTTCCTAAGGCCCACTTGACTTCACATTCCAGGATGTCTGGCTCTAGGTGAGTGATCACACCATCATGATTATCTGGGTCGTGAAGATCTTTTTTGTGCAGTTCTTCTGTATATTCTTGCCACCTTTTCTTAATATCTTCTGCTTCTATTAGGTCCCTACGATTTCTGTCCTTTATTGAGCCCATCTTTGCATGAAACGTTCCATTGATATCTCTAATTTTCTTGAAGAGATCGCTAGTCTTTCCCATTCTGTTGTCTTCCTCTATTTCTTTGCATTGATCACTAAGGAAGGCTTTCTTATCGCTCCTTGCTATTCTTTGGAACTCTGCATTCAAATGTGTATATACTTCCTTTTCTTCTCTGCTTTTCACTTCTCTTCTTTTCACAGCTATTTGGAAGGCCTCCTCAGAGAGCCATGTTGCCT